>JABCQV010000046.1:0-269312 GCA_013186375.1 Fusarium aywerte
CTCTATTTATATTCAGTAAAATTCTATTCTTCTTTTTATTATTTCTAGTTTAATATTATAGCTGTCTTATTTCAACCTGAGAATCTATACATGCTAGCTTAAACCCGTAAAGGAATGAACTGGACGGTATTTTAGTGTTACAAGAAGTAGTTATCTAAGACCCTCTTCCAGAGCTATAGGTAAGGGATCAGGTCACCTTTTGTCCAAGAGGCCCCTGGCAGGGTCTCTAAAGGACTACTAGTGGTCAGCCGGCTGTCGGGCCCGCTCTAACATTAAAGAGCAATTACTCATGAGAGAGCTCAGACGAAGAGCTAGATGAATAGGAAGAGGCGGAGTGAGAAGCCACATGCCGAGACAGAGGTTTTACATTACCTAGGATGATAGAGTCAGCATTAGGGTCTCTTATAGTGCCTTCCATGATTCGTCACATACCTGCCACGTTCGAAGTCTCACTTTCATTGAAGGGTTTGTCCTATAGTTCAACAGAGTTCTCTTGCTTGATTTTAGGAGCGTTCGTAGCTTTAGATTCCTTATGGGAGTCTTGTTTGGCGGGTTGGGGTGTAGAAACTGTTGCTTGAGGAGGGGCTCTGTGCGATGCATTCCATTGAAGTGTGGTGAGTCTTCGTTTCTTGGATTGGGACAGCTTTCCGTCTCTCGTCTTCATGCACTGGAGTTGGTACATATCTACCTTTTCATTCTCAATTTCTTGGCGTATAGCATGGCGTCTTTTTCTCTCCTGCTCCTCCTTATCTCTGCGCTCAGCTTCCAGCCTGGCTCTTTCGTGAGCGGCTTCACTCTGTCGAATACTCTCTTCTGCCAACTGCACTTCGTTCTCGAGTGTAACGGAATGGCTTTCCTTTTGGACGTTCTCGTTTTGATTCTCAGGCTTAGCGTGCAGCTTCATAAGGATGACATTCTTCAGCAAGACTTTATTCAATGAGTCTAGAAATTGCAGACCATCGAGCATTTGTTCAGCGATAGCATTGGAGGCATTCTTAGCAAAAGATTGAATTCGGAATCCCAGATAACCTATGATGCCTGGGAGCATGGTGAGTTGCTTTGGGGGCCCATGGTAGAAGTGGCTTGGGGGAGGCAAAGGTTCCTCGATAATACTGATGACTGTCAAGAGATCGGGCTGCTTCCCAAGCCGAGCGATATTTTGGCGGACAAGATCACGAAGTTCAGGTAATTTTCGTTCAGTAGCTACAATATAAACACAGACAGCCGTCTTGAATTCTTCCGCACACCTTCCTTCTGGAGTATCCTGTTTTGATCTTAGGCATTGGTATGTTCGGGTGATGAGGAAGTGAACAATGACATGTCCCGCGTCAACATGAATATCGCCAACATTAAAGACTTTTACGCGATAAGTGCTCTCGCTGTTTCTGGGATCGCGCATCAACTCTTGGCTGTCTTTGAGAAAGTAAAAGGGAATTCTAAGAGGATAGGTATGCCCCCCAAAGTAGAACAAAGCCTCATCCCCTCCATAAGTTCTGAGAAAAAGGTCAATTGAGGTCTTCATAATCGTTCAGGCAAACTAACGAGGAAGTTGGCCTGGTGTCGTATTCTGATGCCATATTCGATGGAGAATTTTGATGCTCCCAAACGCAATGTTATCTTTGAGTAAATTAAAGGGTCCATAGTCACGCTCGAATGCTCACTGTTAATAGGGGTGCGGATGAAGGGTTAACCCAATTACCGAGTAAACCAACTGCATTGACCAGTGCCGAGACCGCTGGGCCGGCGGCCAAAAGTGTAAGGACCCTACATCAGCTGGCTAGGTTGCTAGGAATCACCAGCTGGCCAGCAACCTTCGTGTACTATAGTTCGAGTTCTGCAAAATGCGTTACCGAAATGCATAGTCACATTACGGAGATTTCGAAGTCGATATGAGTAAGTACATGGGTTTTGAAGCAAAGAAGTTGCAGTATCTCACCCCGGGAGCAGATAGGTTTTCACCGTTGAACGATAATATCTTGATATATACTGTTAGTTGTAGCCGTTTCGGTCACGATGTTGAGGCAAGCGGGTTGGGAAGCATGGCCGAGAAGGCCTTTTTTCATCGTCGACCCCCCTCCATACTCAAGTTCTAAACCACATATTGAGCTCCTTCATGAAAGAATCGCGTGACCAACAATATACCACTTCGCAGACTTCAACCCCAGATGTCGGTTTCTTTATATCGTTTCTAAGTGAATATGAGCATATGCGTCTTGGACATTGTAGAAAGAAAACCATAAAATCTTCTTGACGTCCTATTAACTGATATTCAGGGAGTATTGACGTTAAACTGCTTCTTTCTGTGCCACGGGGTGCCCTGGTTCAATCCTTTTTCTGCGGAGTTTATCTTTCTTGAACGGTGGAACAGTTAGGGAAACCCTTTAGCAGCCCCTCATTTTCGCTTTTGGGGGACTTGCTTGTATCCCTTGACATACGTGCAGGTAATTCTAGTCCCGGGCGTCGTTAAATGCATCACCCTCTAGACACCATTCTGTTAAATTCAGGCAGCGAACTTTCAATATAGATCCTCGTTCTATCAACTATCATCCTGGTGTCTTTATGTACCTCCCAACCCCCTCGATATACCACCCGTGTTAAACCACCACGACTGCCTGAGATACCAGTTCGAGTGACTTAGTCTCTACTTCTGTCGCTTCTAGGAAGTAGGTATTAAATCTCGTGTCGAACTCCAGGATCATCTCATCTGGACAGGAGTCTCGCTTCGGCGCCAAGTATACAGCTGGTGCAATGCACGCCTTGATGCATGCACCTTCCTCAGGGCGACCCTCCGGATCATCCTGCCTCATGTTCCGCGCGTCATAAACAGCGTTCGGTTTGAAGAAGAAGTATCTGAGCCGATTCATGTGCATTGTCAGGTCCAGTTTGAGACTAAGGGCAGAAGAAAGGATATCTCGAAGCTGCGAATCAACCGTGTGTATGTCGGGCACAAACTTCATGAATATGCCGAGAACACCGTCCGCGTCCTGTCGTTGCGGCAGCTCATCTGATCCTCGCTCCTCATTGCCCAATAGACTCTTCAAACTGCTTGAGATCCTGTCGGCTAGGTCGTTGGCAGTGGGTTCGATTATGTTCAGCGTTTTGTCGCGCGCGAGATTGTTCAAGACGTAATGGTCAGCTTTGTGAAGCTCATCGGCCCCGTCTGCACAACTGGTTAGTCTGTACAACCTGTGAATGTTTTGTTACATACCTTTGCAAACAATGTATTTGCGGTAGTAGTTTGTGTCCTGTGAGTGTCCATTGAAGATGATAGGGAACACAGGCTCGAAGACCAGCTCGTTCACAGCCGCCGAAACAAGTCCTCGGAGTAGGTACTCCTTGGAAAGTACTCCTGTGGAGACAAGAGAGATGCACTCCCGCATATCTTTTCCGGCACTTCTTCTGGCCCATGACTGTACCGATAGATTAAAAACAGTCTCACGATTGGGCATCTCGTCACTGTTTTCCTCAATGGTAAGGCAAATGTCCCGAATGGCATTGTTATGTGAACGAAACCTCCGTCCCATATCTGTTATCGAGAGCCCGTTGATCTTTCTCTGGTGGGACTTTTTTCTGTCGACCAGCTCTTGCGTAGCTCTGAGGTGTCGCTCAAGGGTTTCTCGAACATCAGCATCGCGGTTGCAACCTTGAAGCGATTTGAGATTTCGCTCAAGTTCAGCCACTCTCTCGTGCAGAAGCCTGTTTTCCTCCTCGCATTGCGATCTTCTCTTTTTCTCTTCGAACAGATCGAGACGCAAAGACCTGGGCGATTGAGTTGTTGGGCTGCTCTGTGCTGGTGACTGGCTGTCTTGGCTCGAGCTTTGAGAAAGATCAGGTTGCGCATGAAGCAGATTTCGCTGGCCTCTGATATCAGGAACATCAACATCGTGATCCGACAAGCTCAACAAATTTATTGGGGTTTGGCGCTCGCGGTCCGATGTATCGCTTTGTGCAGTTCCACGATCTGGATTTGGTGCATCTCCTTCGCTTTGTATGCTTTTCGCAGTGGTGTCTCGAACGGCACCAGAAGGGCCATGCCTGCGACTCTGGCTCAGGCTGCCGTGAGGCTCTGGCGATTCATTCCCATTATCAGATTCAGCGGTAGGATGATTTGCCGTTTTAGTAAACTTTGGCATAAGTCAGTCACCGAAAGGCAACTCAACAAATATCACTTACCTTTATCACCACTTTGCGCTTTTTCGCTCGGCCGTTGGTGTGTAGTTCATCGGATAGGTTAAGACTTATTGCGGCGGAGTCGATCTTACGAACGTATTTTCGCACTTCCTCAACGTCTCTGACAGATAGCTCCAACGAACTTGATCCAAACTCCAAAAGATGTGAAGCTGTTTTCTTGGCATATTGGAACTTTCTATACTTTTTCCACACACAACCCAACTTGTTATAGATTTGTTTTTTCGAACGATCGATTCCCAGATCATGATTGAGCATTGGCACCGCGTCGTTCCAAAAGTGTTTGTCGTTGTGTACGGACCATTCAACGTATGCCAAAAGCATCAGGAAAGACTCATGACTCCAAAGCTGTTTCGTTAGGGTGATGGATGGAGCACTAGTCTCAGCCTCAGCCTCGGCTTCTTCTTCGTCTTCTGCTTCATATTCGTCTTGAAATTCGTCTTGGGATTCTTCAGATTCGGCTCCAGCCTCGATCCGTGATTTGGCTTCGGCTTTTGCCTTTCTCTTCAACCCCATATTCATAATTGGTGGAATATTCGGCGAAGCAAAAAGCCTTGAAATAAGGGGTTGGTGTATATTTGGAAGGTGAGAGATTATGGGTTGGCAAGTCGAAAATAAACTAGAGGTGGCAGAGTAGGGGATCAGAGAGGCATAGGTTGTTTGTCGTTTATGTAGCGCTGATTATTTGAATCTGACTCGTTGGCTGCTGTTTGCGCAAACACAACCAAGATGTTTCATGCGGGTCGTGATGTAATTTCTAGGATACGGTGACCCTTTCTCGGTTCGGTGCTAAATCAGAAATAAAAAGAAGATAAAAATGCAGGTTATGCTTTGTATAGCGCAGTGCAGTGCAGCGGAGTAAATCAAGTATAATAAGTCAAGAGGCCGAGCAACTGCACTGCCAGTGCCAGTGTCAGTGCCAGGCAGCAACAGGAATTCACTTCTCTCCACCCCCGGCATAGGTGCTTCTTTAGGTCCATCGTTTCTAAATTGTTTGTTTACTTTCTCATAATCAGAGCATCATCGCACTCTGGCCAAACAACTTCACCCTCCCTTCTTTCCTTCTCTCTTCATCCCCTCTACCCTTGCTCTCTATCCTTCCTTTCTTCTTCTTTAAACCCCCTGTCACTAGGGCCCCCACCTCTTCCTTCTCTATTTTCCTTCGTTTCCTTTGCCATTTCATCCAACCCATGCGCTTCAGAGATATTCACCATGCCTCCTCCTCGGTTACAGAAACGCGGTCATCTCGTCGTTGCGGTGGATTTTGGAACGACAAGCACTGCGGTATCGTATGTTCTTATTCCAGAAGGGACTAATCCTAGAGATATGAGTCCAAGCTCTATCGAAAGTATCGAAAACTGGCCTACATGTATCCAGTATCGTGCCGGGGAGCCTATGCAGACAGAAGTCCCTACAGTGGTCAGCTATCCCCCCGGTTGGGACTTCGAAAACCGGACTGACCCAACAGCGGTTACGCCCATCCGCGATATCCCATTCAACAGCTTTCAGCAAGAGTACCTGAACTCTCCTGCCAATTTAATGGTGACAGACGAAGATACTTTTACACAGCCGCGTTGGGGTTACCAAGTTCACAGAGACCTAGGCCTTATTTCAACCCACCAAGATCCTGCCAAAAGACCTGCGGTAAACTTCAAACCGCTTTTTGGTATGGTGGGACATGAGGAACAGCTTCGCCGGGACGGGACGAAGTCACTGAAGAACCTCCATTCACGAAGTTCGAATCGAGCAGCTGTCAAGGCGGAAGACTTGTATTTGAATGTTACCACAGACTTCTTCATTTTTGTCCTGCAGCATACCAAAAACGAGTTGCTCGCAAAGAACCTTGAAATTGTCACGACAGAAGTTGTGATTTGCGTTTTGGAAACTTGGAGCTCGGAGGTGCTTCGCAAGATGCAGAGCTGCGTGACGTCAGCCATGCTCCGCGTTCGCTTCCCTGGGGTGGATATCCGGGATCACTCTATTGACAAAGTCTTTATGGTGACTGAACCGGAAGCTGCCGCTACATACATGCTCACTGGCAGGGGTGATATCCGGGTAAGTATTCGTTCCAGATTACAATTCTTTGACTAATCCATGATTCAGGAAAACGAGACGTTTGTGCAAATTGACGCAGGTATGATTTTCTTTCTTTTTTCTTTCTCCTTTTTCGAGTCGTTTTGTATCACTACTGATTATACTCTAGGCGGGGGTACTGTTGACGGAAGTACTCACAAGGTCACTGCACAAGCGCCGTTGAGACTTGACAAGCTAGTTGTTGATCCAGGTGGTACGTGCTAAATATGGTTTGTCTTGAAAACTCCAAACTCACGCAGCCACAGGTGATACGTGTGGTTCCAATGCCCTGAACGAAGGCTTCCGGGAACTTTTGCACGAGCTACTCGACAGCGAGACGTACCTTGAGGATGGACAAACCACCATCGAAGGCATAATTGAAGGGATTGTCTTCAAAGAGTTCGAGTATGACATCAAACGGTCTTTCGATCCTCGTCGGGGGTTGGCCGGTCACCATCGTCTCAATCTCAAGGGGCTGAGAAAAGGCCGAAAACGAGAATTGCAAGAGAATGAGCTTTTGATACCCAGGTAAGAAGTTCCATTCCTGCAATTTCTAAGGTTATAGCACAGTCCAGTACTGATACATATATAGGCAGAGGATATGTGCCATCTTCATGAGCGTTTTTACACGAGGTGTGGAAGTGATGACAGACCAACTGCTCAGGGCCTACCAGGAGCGCATTAGAGTCGACGTTCGTCACACGATACCGTTGGGAATACCGTCCACGTCATGCTGACGAGAATTCACAGAAAGTTGTAGTCATCGGAGGCCTTGCATCGAACTCCTTTTTCGTCGCGTATCTGAAAGAAAGCCTCGATTTGTTCAATGAAACCCATGGTACTACTTGCGAGATCCAGGTTCCAGATTCAATCAGAAGGTGTGTAGCTTCCAAGTCCTTCGAGTGGGATATTCGACTAACACGTATATAGAGGGGCGGTGATTAATGCTGTCGCGTCGGGTGCTGTACTTCGCGCATTGGACAAACGAAATGGACCCAGACGGAAAGCCAGGTGCAGCTATGGCCTTCTGCGTATTGAGCAACAAACTGGAGCACGCCGCAAGGGGCGAAAGAATGAGTTCAGCGAGGATGACTGGTTACGGACTATATACTGGGTCATCCAAAAGGTTTGGCATTCGATAACCCACTATGGAGGAGTCTGCTAACATGCATAGGGTACTGAGGTTATTCCATCTAAAACCGAGAAGTACGATGCCATGACGCAGTTTGACCTCTACAACAAGAGAAATGGTCGACGCTTTCGAGGACCCTACCTTGTTCAGCAAGATATTTATCTCTCGGACCATGCTAACAAATGCCATTTGAGCGAGGACCACCCGCACAACAAGGGTGAGTCAGAAAGATGCAAAGCTGTGCAGTAACACTGATTTATTTGACAGGCGTGATCGAACATCTCGGCTTCCTAGAGTTCGACGCATCACGGTATTATCGCGAAGGTCGCTTCGTAACTAGACAAGCAGGACAAAACGACGATGGGGTAGTGGTGACGAAGCCCCATACGGAATTTCATTGGGAGGTTCATTTCGTCGTAGATGGCCTCAATCTGACTTGTATGACTCATTCTTCCTTGTGCCACTTAGTTATACATCTTTACTGACCAGTAATAGGTTACGCCGTCGTTGGCGGCAACATTGAGGATGTTCTCAAGGTCAACATGGCGTCGGGGTTTGCGCCGTCGACATTGTAACCCTGACCAGTTTTACATATGCTGTGATCTATAGATGAAGGTCAAGGATTATGGAAGACCCGCTGATTCACACAAACTTGGCAGATGGTGGCGGGATCTACTCTTCATACGGGCATTGTGAATAAGATTTCGGGTTGTTAAAGGTTGCATCCTTGTGTGTGAGGTACTGGAGGTACAACTGATCACCAATTTCGCGGAGCATGCCTCTCTTCCTCATTGACTTATTGCTTTTGTGGTTCGCGCAGTCTCGGAGGGTTGGGAATTGGGGATGGATGGGACCTGAGTTTAACGGATTGAGGTTGCAGAAGACTAATAAGTCAAAGGCCTAATTTAAACCTCATTAGTTATTGGACTCAATGTCTCTTTTATGCTGTTAGCTTTTCGCTCTTTGCCCATCTCGAGAGGTGTCAGGAGTATCGTGTTGCTGTTCCCACACAGAAAGAGGCAGGCGTCTACATGCCGACAAATACGAAGCACCACAGGATAATGTTTCACAAATCTACTCTTTATTGCAGGCAGATATATTCGTCTTGTCGGAAGGCACACTTTTTGATACAAGTATCGATCACAATCCCAAGCAGCTATTCTCTAGCCGCCGGCCTGTTAGTAACCGCACGCTGCAGGTCAACATTCCGTCAGGACTGAAAGGGATTGAAACGAGACCTCGAGCTAAGGACAATGTTAACTACAGAGTTACTACATCCACTGCCTCTCTTAAATCATGTGTATCCCACTTCGCAAAAAGCCTCCGTTTTAATCTGTGTATTGGTCACGGTCCCAAGCACTTAGACTCCAGACGCCATCCATTGGTAACCGCACCAAGTCATTGTGGAGAGAAAGCATGTGACTTAAGCTGAAGGTATAATTTGCAAAAGGTTATTTCATCTCTTATACTACAGGTCTCAAGTTTATGGTACTATTTACCAAGAAGTGTGTGTTCTAATGGGTATCAATCAAGCGTACTCCTCAAGCCCGTATTCTGCATCCATCTCCGGATCATCCTCATCGTAACCGCCGCCAAACTCCTCATTCCCGCCGCCAAATTCTTCTCCGTCGTTATAATTCTGAGTTTCGTCGTATTCTTCCTCCTCGTACTCCTCTTCATCCTCCTGCGGCGCCTCTGCCTCCTCTCCTGCGACGCTTTCCTCGGGCGCCTCTGCAATATCGTCGCCCCCTCGCGTACTCCCTGCCGCGCTTGTCTTTCGGCTCGTTGCCTCTGATCCGGGCCCTCCGATGTTGGGCAAGTCGAAAATGTTGCGGATAGCGTCGTAATTAATCCTCTTTGACCAGGCACGGTCTTTGGCCACGTTGACAGCTGCTTCAGCGGCTGAGCTAGCCGGGCTGGTCTGCCCTTCACCCATTCGTGCGCGCTTGCGTCGCTTTCGTGTTTGCTTTGGTCGCTCGGCTTCGACCTTCTTCCGGAATACCTTCTCCTGGTGCTTTCGCAACCATTCTTTGTTCTGGTTGACCCAAATCATTTCCTTGATTTGAGCCTCTTCAGGCGATAGCAGACAATTATTAACCTCAGGGTCGTCGGCAAATTCGTCTTCTGTGACGTCCGCAGACATAGAGACTTCTTTCTGTGGACGCTGTGATAGCGCCCAGACGGTATGTATTCGTGCGCGCTGCTCAGCGGTCGTGTAGGCCATAGCGTGTTCGTAAGTTAATGGATCGTTGAAGATCTCTTCAATAACGCCCTCAAGCTCTTGCTCATCTTGTTCCCATTCCTCGTTGATGGGCAGTTGTGGTCTATCTCCTTTCCGTGTATTGGTGCCTTGGGTTCCGTCCTCGACGTTTTCCTCTTCCAATGCATCACCAAACTCTTCGACCAGAGTATCCAATGTCTCGACATTATTCTCCTCTCCTTCTTCGTTCTCATCGTCTTCCGCATTCTCGTTCAATTTGCTGACAAGTGACGGGTCTTTCGCGATCTTAGACGGCAAGGGTGGAATGATGAAGCCATCATCGTCGCGACGGTACTCAAGAACAGGAGCCTTGGAAAGATCGGCACCTCCTTCTATTAAACGCGGGTCAATCCTGTCGGCCAAGTTGTCGTCCTCCTCGTCCTCCTCATCTTCACCGTCTGTCGAAGATCGCTTTCGCTTCTTATTTTTGGCAGCTAACTGCTTTTTGTATTCCGCGGTCTGTTTGTAAAACGACGGTGGATCGTGAGAGCTTTCCAAAAAGTCTTGCTTCAAGAAATCCTCCACAGACATCCGACTAGACTCGGTGACCTTGAACTCTTGTAAACGGTTCTGAATAGTGTGGTTTGTGACTTTGACAATATACACCACCTCTCGCACTGTTCGTCGGAAATTGTGCATTCGTGCCGCCATGAGTAAACAAGCGCCGCAGATGCCAGAAGGTCGACGACCCATAACCATCCAATCTCGACTCATGCGCTTGACTAAACGGACTGCATCTTCAGCGACCTTGGCTGTATCCTGGTGGAACTCCATCTTGGTCGCAAATCGCCAGATGAGATCCTCGGGATACACCGGGATAAGACCATCATTGCCAATTGGCACCACCTCGTTGAGCTTTTTGAAGATGCGGCCGAGCTTGAAGACGTTGAGCTGTACCAAATCCGCTAGATCAATAAGCATGACTTTGCAGGGTGGTTCTGCTCGACATGCAGCATATAGACAGACAGCTGCAACGCTGGCCAGCGTACGACCTTGAATGAAGTTTGCGCTGGAGGCCAACTTAAAAACTTGTGTCCCTGCAGTGACCAGACTATCACTAACATTAAGCTGCTGCGCATAACCCTGCATCAATCCTTTTGCTTCGCGAATACTCTTCTCTCGGTCCTCCGATCCACCAACCCGTCGAAACGCGGGGCCCATACTGCGAACACCCGCTTGATCGGCCCCGATGTAAGAACCGTGTACAACAGCAGCGCCCGAAGATGACTCTCCAAATGTGACTTCAGCCACAATATTACTGTCGTCAGAAATACGACCACAAGTCTGACATGTGCCATCAACAACATTCGGTTTCGGACAGGCCTTGTTGGGACATTGTGGACGATTCGGTCTGGCGAGTGAAGCATTTCGATTTACAGCAGCGACCCGTAGATTATTTGATTGGGAAGCGGCATGGGCAGCAGCAGCTCGCCGTTCTTCTCGTTCGCGCATAGCTCGGACCGGGTTGGGTTTTGCGAATCGAGGTTTGGGGGCGGGACGCCCAGAAGGGCCCGATTTTGGTGGTGTAAGAAAGGAAGACATTGTAATGCCGTTCGTAGCTTCGTATAAGTGAGCTGGAAAATGGTGTATAAGTCGTCCGTCAGTGACCTTCTTCGAATCATCCCCCAGGCCGTCAAAACGACCAATTCCTAGTCCAAGATCGCGATATCCAGCGCTGTTGAGCGAAGCGCATCGGCTGTAATAGCTCTAACAGAAAAAAAGATTATCGCGATAAGAAAGTACGAGTAGAGCGAACGGACGCGTTTGGCAGTGAGATACTGTTGAAGAAAATCGTGACTGAGGAAGCAAGCGGGGTTTTTTTGTGCGGAAGACGAGTGATGGTCAAGTGGGGAAGAGTTTTCACTTCGGTCGGCAATGCCCCTGCAGCCTGAGTCAGATGGGTAGTGAGTGATGGTTCGAACACCAGCACGACGTATTTTTGGAATGGTTCTTCCACGTCGATTATGTCTTTGTAGAGCGTCGCTTTATTTCAAAACGTCAGTTCTTCTTTATCGGGAAATAGAAGAACAAAGGCTTAAAAATTACAGTCCATCAATGATTTCTGTTGCAGCGGTTGGTGACGACTCGGTTCCGCGACTTAACCGAATGGACCTGACCTGAAAGGAGAAGAGACAAAATTAGCGCGTCAGTTTACGCCGCCACTGGCCAGATCTTAAGCTTTTTATTTCTTGTAGCCCAAAGCTTAGATCCAACATCGCCAAATGTGCCTAGGCACAGGCACAGGATAACAAGAAGAGGAAGATACCATATGGTCTCGAAGGTAAACGATTTACAATACAATACAATACAGCTGTTAACCGTTCCTGGTCAAATGTATAATTAATTCAGTTAGAAGCGACAAGATACACAAATTCTTTGTTCTCATCTTATCAAGGGTTCCAAATTCGTGATTTCTTCATAGTTCTTGAAACCGTTCTTCAAACCGTTCATACCCTCTCCTCCCAAGGTACAAATTAATCACTTCATCTTCGTATCTGACTCATGAGCGAACAGGCCTCGAAAAGATTCCTTTCGTTTACATGAGATCCATAACAGATCATCTTATTTCCTCATCAACCGCTGCCTTTCCTACCAGTTCAGGTAACACACCAAAACCCCTTGCCAGAAGCAGTAACTCACCCAACTGAACAATCCCCACAATAGCTCTCACCCGCCCTTCAGCTTCACATCACAAGCTCCACTACCTGTCAAAACCATGATATTTCCAGAATTAACCGTAAACACAGCCGATTTAACTGTCTATTTTACCAATGATAAAACTGTCTATTGACAATGCAAGGCGGAGTCTCCGCTGCAGGAAGGTCCTGTTGGTCCAATTACGTCAGGGCTGCCCCGCGGTTGACTGAAAGACATCGTTTCACAAGAACTATAAAGACATCACCTTATCCTTTTTAACAACATCAATAAATCAACTGCATCTCATACATATCGCTCTTCTTTGTGATACTCAAAATGGAAACTCCTTTTACTGTCAAGGCTCAGCCGGGCACTGATGTCTGGAAGCAGCCTCCTTCTACAGACGTTTTCACGGGTACGTCCTGTCCTCACTCAACCCCTCACTCATACCCGTTCTCCTAGCCATCGGCCATCACCACCAGCCTCACTCATATGAAACCCCATACTAACTCACCCAGCTCCTTTCCACCCTCACTCAATTGCTCCTCTAAAGCACTTTATCTCCGCAACAATCACCTTCCGCACAACCTACGTCCACCAATATGACCAAGCCTGTCTCCTCCTCACCTTCACCAAGCCCGCCACCCCGGGCGCCCCTCGTAAGTGGATCAAGAGTGGTATCGAGCTGTACAACGAGCACCCACGCTACTCAACTGTAACCTGCGACTCGTGGGCCGACTGGAGTGTTGAGGCGGTAGGACCCAAGGATGAAGCCGCTGTCAAGAGTGGTGAGAAGAGCGTGACTATTAAGGCGATGAAGGTAGAGGATGACCTGGGCGTCTGTCTCTGGATCTACAGAGTTGATGAGAACGGCGAGAAGACGCCGCTGAGACAGACGAACTGGGTGTATGGTGATGAGGGTGGTGAGGCATGGGAGCTTGAGGTCTCGGCCGCTGTGGCTAGGCCAGATCCTTATAAGAACATCAAGGAGGATCTGGAGGCTACCTTTGACAAGTTCGAGGTCAAATGGGTAAAGCCTACCGCCTAATTTTACAGACATAAACAGCTCGGCAAGCATTGGCAATACAGACATCACATGCAATGGACTCAAAGTGAGGTGGCCGAATTTCTCATTACCTCGACCCTGACGGTGCAAAACGCCAGGGAGGACCGTTCAACGATCCCAAGTTGTTGATAATCATCAAGATCGTAACTTCATTCTCATCGGCGACTTGCCGCTCCCAGTAAACCATGCAGGAAGGATCTCCAAAAATTCCCATCTCCTCCAGCAAACAAAAAAAAACAGCATGGAAAGCAGCCCAAAAAAAGAGGATAAGGTTCGAGGTATCAGTCTCAAGATGCGAACCAAAAGCAACAAAGGGGGGGAAGAGCCTCAGTACTAATCAAGGCGAGGACACACACGCAGTGTGTGATCGGCTTATATAAGTTATTAAAGCCTTTCGTTCTCGAGGACAACCCCCTCGTGATGCAAGATCCAGAGTAGGAGATGTTTTTGTATCCGATTCGCGTTCTAAGCATTTTTCAATCAAGAAAACGCCTGTCAAAAACCGCGAAAGCCAAAATAACAGCCAACAAAACCAGAATAGATCCTTTTTTTTCTTTCTTTTTTCCGTGAAAAGAATATTCCAAGATGGTGCAAATGCAAGCTTTTGCCAATTTCGGGGGCATTTGCTCGCGGACATAGAAAAGCAGTCAAGCGTTCCAGTTCTTCCCAAGTCTCTCCCTCCATAATTCTGGTGTTGAACTAAAGACAACCTGGTCTTTATAGTGAAAATGAAAACGCCAGAGCAGAGTGTAAGGAAATAATGTCCCAGTGCAAGTATGTAGGTGGGTATCAAAGCAGAGTTGTGAAATGAAAAGACAAATAACAGGAAACTCGCGATCATGTAAAACGCACAATAAAGGAGCCGAGGATGTGGAGGACTTCTTAGGCGTCGGATTATATCCTCTCAGCTCATGTATCATCAAAATTTGGTCGGCCAACCTCGCAGAAGGGGAGTCATGTAATAAAACAAAGCTCCTTAGGACGTCAATCTGATGATGGAGCACGAAAAGCAACCCAACGCCGAATTCCAACTATTCCTATAGGCATCACTTTTTTTTTGTGGTTTTTTGTTCTTTTTCGCGGCTTTGGCGGTATTCCGTTCTGTAAATGTCCTCCAGCTATGATCAAACACACGAGGCATCTGGAGGCCTACTTGTTCGGTTATATGTGTGTGTTTGGCTTGGCTTGGATCACCTCAGACAGTCTTTGGCGTGCGAGCGTTACTTACGTCAATGACGTCGTCGAGGTGATTACACATAGCGACAAACAGGTCGAAGAATAGCTTGCTGCCGCCCGCTTCCATCTCGGCCTGCATGGTCCCGCTGCGTTTGAAGGTTTTACGGCAGCGGATGATCAGGGCGAGGTAGTGAGCGCGCAGACGGCTGTCTGAGTCGGGTGTGTGGGCGTAGGCGTACTGAGCTGACCGAATAATGGTGCCGACATCAATGCCGGATTGCAGTCCCTGCTTGCGCAAGGCCAGACGCTTAAGCTCCTCGAGGCCGTATCGGTCCGCGGCGCAATAAACAACTGTGTCGCGGAGAATGGCCGTGTCGAGACTCGACAGGTAGATGGTGGCTTCGGACGCGGCGTCTGCGCGGCCACCTCCGGTTTCGGGGTTGGGTGATGTGTGAGGTGTACGGCCTTGGTCCTCTAGTTCCCAAGAGTTGCGCTGCTTGTTGTGAAGCAGACGTGGGTAGTAGTCACCCTTGTATAGATATTCGAGGACGGCGGAGAACACCTCGGGTTCTTCGTCGGGAAGGGAAATTCTTTTGCTCTGTGCCTCGAAGTTGTTTCCGCGACAGGCTGCCTCAAAGAAGGGCGACTGGCGGAGCACTTCCTCATGTGCTGCAAAGAGCCGGCCGTCTCGACCAACCGTCAGGGTGACGATGGGTGAGGGTGCAGGCGCGGGTGCGGGTACGGACTTTTGCGGAATCGAGTCCTGTTCATTGAGCGATCTTTGCAGCTTCGACATCTTCGTGTGGTCCCGGGTAGAGCCCGATCTCTTTAGTCTCGCAGTCTTGTCGACGCGACCAGGGTCTTGCGACCTAAACGAGCGCTTGAACATGGCTACGGTGTTTATCGGAGGAAATCGGTATATAAAGAATGGACTCGTAACGGGAATTTCGACAAGGAAGAAAGGTGAGGAGAATAACGACTCCTGTTTTCTTTTTGTATCGATTGAACTTGGCTAGAGAGTGACGAAAAGAGCGAAGAGATAGAGAGCAAAAGAAAGAGGAAAGAAAGAATGACGCACAACAGAAAAGATTGACAAAACGGGTCCGGGCAGAGAAATATGTCCCTCTATGAGACAAGACAAGACGATATCCTCCTGGTGACTTTGCGACCCTTTTTTGGTTGTGTGTGGGGGGGAGGAAGAGAGAAGAAGATCGGGGGTATGGGGGAGAGACCTGTATTTATTTCTATGGGAAGGCTATTCATAAGGCCCTAATGGAGTCTTGACGCCGCGGGGTCCACGGATAAGAGTGAGGCAGCCAGCGACGTGCAGCTTTTGCGACCTGAATATTTGGATTCTGATAGGCTTGGTGTGCTAATTTCAAGGCCCTGGTCATCTTTCCGCCTAAATATGTTGCATTGAGTTGATACGTGACGCTGCAATGTCAGGCTTGCTTGCATCTGAGAGTCACCTCATCTAGGTAGCTGTAAAAGCCGCCCCTGCAATTCTTGAATCCCAAGATACTGCACCGTGCCTCGCTCAGTATCAATGCCCAACACAGCTAGCTCACCGTCATCTCTAGACTTTTTCAGGCTCACATACCTAGTCGTCAGTTGCACGGTCGTGAGTAAACAAGTTTCGTTTTGTCTTGACACCATTAATTCCACCCTGATATCGCCACTCCAACCCCCTCTCAGCATAAACGCTGCAATGTCACTCGGTAAAATGCCCTGTCCCTGTGCTTCACCAACTCATCCTTGCGGTACCCAATCGTCGGGCTTTGTGAAGACGCTACCGAGCCGTCCTATCTGTACCAGCAGATCTTCGTTTGTGATTGGTGGTTTCTCTGCAACAGGAGCTGATCAAGCTTAACCAAGATGGTGTCGTCAAGTCCCTGTCGCACGCCGCTTCACGACGCTACAACCTTTGGAGTGCATCTAGCATACGTTTGCAACCGACACTCAAACCCCCCAACCTTCAATTATGGTTGTAGTTCCGAACTCAGATGAATTAGTTCATGTGAGCTACTGTGACAAGTCAAACACATGCGGTTCTGGATGAACATTACTTCGTTTTACAACAGTGTCGCCGTGAAGTGAGGTCAATTCTAGGTTTAACTAAGTTATGTTATTATGCCAAAACCCTGCCCCAGTCAAGTCAATCGATTTTAACTTCAAGAAAGTCCTTTTAGTTCAATCAAGGCGCTTCCAATCGAACGTCTCAATCTGACATTTCACCCTCAGAAACAAGTAATCTGTACCCATCACCATGCTCAATTACTTCCGCGTCAGGAGTCGAGGGGCTCTTCTGCAGCGGCAATGGCGCGATCCTCCTCCTTCGATCGTGTAAAGCTCTCCCGGGAAGCGACGAAGCCTTGCATGAGGACATACACTGTTGCATTTGTCAGCCTCAGAAGGTCCCTTGAGTTGAGTATCAACTTACTGATAGGCATCAACAGCACAAAGCCAATTGAGTAGAGGGTGATCGCTTCATCTGAGCCAACTTCCTTCTTGTCGAGCCAGAAAAAGGGGCAATAGTCAGTGATGAGAAGACCAACAGCGGCCCAACCCAGATACGCGATAGCGAAGAAGAGGATACCAATTAGATGGAGTCCGACGGCCTGGAGCACGAATTTTTAGCAAAGAACTTATGCCGTTCAACGATAACTTACCCATGGACGTCGGATACTGTTGAGAAGAAGGATCTCGATCATCATGATCAATGTGCCAAACACATACAAAGACAGGATGATGAAGGCTCGGAACGATCCCTCGCCAAAGATATCTGTGACTATATAATTGTTAGTGATTGAATATCATTGGATAATATTCTTACATGGAACCTCAGGAGGTTGCTCGGTATATCCAGCCCATATAGGTATGGTGGTGCTGTTGGGACGGCGAAACTCTGGTTGAGGCTCGCCGCAGCAACCCTCGCCCTTCTGCTGACGGGTGATAAAGAAGTAGATCGTCGAATTGGCAAAGGCAAAAACGACGCAGATGGTATAAAACAAAGTGAAGTGAAATTGCTTGTGAAGATTACCCATGTGCTTGGGAAGCGACATGGCTTTGATGAGCAATCCTTCCACTCCGCCCATGTCTCGATCATGGTAGCGGGGGTAGTACAGGTGAGTGAAAGTCCATGACTGGACGACTGGTTAGCCAACTAGATAGTAGAAGAGCGCTCTTGAAACTCACGAAGGTCTGAAGCTGGTATAGTAAGATGATGAAGAAGCTGATATTGGCGAAATCGAAGATAATGCGCCATTTAGAGTACTCGCTGTGCTCGTGGAGCTCGAAGTTGAGGATGATAATACCCACGGCGATGAGAAATGTCAATATCAGACCTCGCACGGCGACAAGGATGTTTTGGGGGATGAAGGACCACGGTGAGTGACATGCGCGAAGGAAGGCAGGCTGTCACATAGCCAAGTTAGAGACGATTTGGTTACAGAGTGCAGCGGTCGTGTCTTACATGGTCCTGCATGACATTGGGGCTGGGGAGGCCATCAGCGTTCTGGAGGAGAGGATCTGAGTCCATCGCGAAGGCTCGATTCAGAACGTTGGGTAGTGGTAGATTGATATCGAAAATGATGCGAGTGAATAAGGATGCTATCAAAGACTATTGGAGTGGGAATATATGATGGGGCCAAGATGCATAGGAGGTCAGGCGTCGGACAGGTAATGCTGAACAAAACAGCAAAGATGCGTGATGATGGATGATGGAGGATGAAGAAGCGAAAGAAAAAGTCGAAATGGTGAATTAAAAGCCATGGCAATAGCTTGCGTGAAGAAGTCGCGGTGTGCTGATGTGAGGAAGGCGCTCCTTCTCGATATGTGCTTGTGGTGAGGCAATCGCCCAAAAGCAAGAGATACGGTGGAAAAAGGGAAGGAGGCAGGAACATTATCTTCACAGTGGTTAGAGGAGCCTAAGGCTTATGAAAAGTTTGGTATTATCGGCAGAGCCTTTTATATGAACTCATCACCGAGGTATATATATCGTACACGCATCAGTCATTCAACTTCAAAGAGACCATTTATTCCTTCTTCTGGGCAATGCTCTCGTGGCCCTCGCGTTCCATGCCTTGGCAGCCAGTAAGCTTGCCAGCAATCTCCTCGGCCTTTCCATATCCGTGCTCGTTGTTGGGGTCGTTCTGTGCTCGAAGCTCACCGGCCTTCTTCATGTCGGCAAGACCAGCAGCCTTGTCCTGCTCGCCTGAGGACTTCCAGGGCTCAGAGCCAGTGATGGCGCCAATGGTAGCCTGAAGAGTG
Source organism: Fusarium aywerte (assembly GCA_013186375.1). Taxonomy (NCBI): domain Eukaryota; kingdom Fungi; phylum Ascomycota; class Sordariomycetes; order Hypocreales; family Nectriaceae; genus Fusarium; species Fusarium aywerte. Next base: position 18,802 of record JABCQV010000046.1, read on the forward strand.
TGAGAAAGTGCTTATGGGTAACGTTGAGAGTGACTTACCTCTGCGGCACCCTTGACGTATTGGGCGTGGCTACCGATGAGACCGGGCTGCTGCTGGTTGTTGTTGTCGGCCATTGTGGATGTTTTGGTAGTGTAAGTGGTTAAGAGTCGTGAGATGCAGATGCCTTCGTTATAGAAAAGTTAAGACAATCTTGGTAAATAAAGTATTCGAGAGAATGTTAGAATAGAAAACAAAGTCCCCGAATGACCATTTTAAATACCAAGCTCCCTCCTCGCCTACAAGGCCTATGACATCGATCTCATGCTTCTCCTGTAGTCATGACATCACCTTTCTAAGCGTGACACTCCCCACGTTAGACCATTTATAGCGGCAAGGTCCCTGGAATTATGGGTACACTTTATCCAAGAATCAGCCACATCTTTCCGCCTCAAACGCCCCAGGTGTCTCGACCTCTGTTGGCCCGTGCTCGTCGAGCTCCCATGAGCCACATGTCCTCAGCGCGAATCCTCCATAAGCTGCATCGTGGAGTTATCAAGCTCCCCAACACCATTGCTCCAATCTACGCCATAGTTATACATCACTCACCATGCTGTCAAGTCTTGGAAACCCGCGGCAAGCTGCTGCGCAGGTCATGAACTTTGCCCTAATTCTATCCACGGCTTTCATGGTACGAACTCGTGTCTTCTTTGGGAGAAGTCGAGACACATGCTAACCTCGTCGCAGATGTGGAAGGGTCTCTCCGTCATTAGCGATTCACCGTCTCCGATCGTCGTCGTCCTCTCTGGCTCTATGGAGCCCGCCTTCCAGCGAGGCGACCTCCTCTTCCTCTGGAACCGAAACCTCGTCGCCGAGACCGACGTAGGCGAAGTGGTGGTTTACAACGTCAAGGATAAGGATATTCCCATTGTGCATCGTGTTGTGCGCAAGTTTGGCAAGGGGTATGTTCTTGATACAGAAGGAATGGTACAATAGCTAACATGGTGCAGCGACACGGCACAGCTTCTCACCAAGGGCGACAACAACCTTTCAGACGATACCGAGCTCTATGCAAAGAACCAGGACTATTTGGTGCGCAAGGACATCATTGGCAGTGTAATTGGTTACATTCCTTTTGTCGGCTATGTGACAATCCTTTTGTCAGAGTACCCTTGGCTCAAGACGGTGATGCTGGGAATCATGGGTCTTTTGGTTGTTCTGCAACGAGAGTAAAATCTTTGACACGAAAAACGGAGAATTTCATGGGGTGCATGTTGGGCAATATCTGAATATCCTGTACAAAAACGAAGCGCCAACAGTGCCGTCAGGGTGGCAGCAAGAGAAGACTCGATTGATACCCATTACAGCAATTGTTGCGCAAAAGCACGTGTCGGTGATTTCCCTGACAGGTACGAAGGATTAAGGCGTGATAAATTGCGGTGCCAAGCCGGCAGAGACGAAGTGACGACAATGTCGGTAGGCCGTTCGCCTGCTTGGCAGGCCACTTCATTAGACGCCGTGCATAGAGTAGTAGAAACATGAGGGATATAGACTACGTGCGATCTGAACTTGTGTTGATTAACATTCATGACTCATTTCCGGTTAACAAAGATCAATGTTTTGAAGACTGTAGCCCTATATGAAATCGGTGTCTTGCGACTCGGCGATTTCCCTTTGAAGTCCCATGGACTAATCTCAGCGACATGTGGACCGATACCGAAAGGGGCTAAAGATGTCATGGAAACATGGGAATCCCAACGGCGGCCGCCAAGGATCAATGGAAAATTTCCAGGCATTTTTTTGCTGCTGCTCCTTAGCGAGTTCTTTTCCAGAAGGATGTCGGCTGGTCGTTATCTCCGGCAGTGGCTTTTCGTCAACTCGTAGGCTCTTGAGTCGATCCATGTTTCATGTTGCCGTTCCTTCGAATGAAGGGGATGCAACAACTGCTAAACCAACAACAAACAGACCCTTGGCTCTACGGCAATACGGCAATTGTGCCTTCAAACCCAACACGCAGTACACTAGAGAGACATTTTTCTTAGCTTGCTGGAATTGCTGCTTTGCATCATGCAAACAGCGCTTAGGCATGTCTTGTGTGACTGGTGACCCCTTAGATCAACACTCCGGGATCAGTTTAGAGACTCCATTTATTGCGCTACCATCAAGACGAGACCAATGAAACGCAGGGACTAACACGATTATTAGCCCCTGCGAGGGCCAGGGGCAACTTTCAAATGTCATGTCGTCTCGTCTGTTGCTCTTTGATCAATGTCGCCTGCCTAGGGGTTTCATCGCTTGACTTTTAGTGAAGCGAGGAGGTAATATTAAGTAGTTATAAGTTTCTTTTTACCCGCCTTTCTGTGCGAAAAGCCTCTTTTTTCTTCCTATTTCCTATTTGGTTCTTCGGTCACTCACTTATACGTTCACTCATTTGTACCTACTAACTTTCGTTAATTCTTTTCGCTGTGCATTTCATTTATTTATTCCATATTGCACAACTCTACTGCGACACGCTTACTTGCTTTAAAAGGCTGTCACTTTACAAAGTTTGAGGGCTTCAAGCCGCCAAAGGGAGCGGTCACTATAACAACAACCACCGATAACTGTTGGCTCCTCGCGCCATAAAACAATTCGATCCCGATATATACACGACGTTGAGACTCGCTGCATCTCAAGATGGCACCAGAAGCCTCTTCCCAAACGGACAACGCGCCACCGACTTCGCCTAACCCTGCTTTCCCTCCCGATGCGCAACACCCTCCCCAGACGTTCAACCAACAACAGGCCGGATTCCAGCAAGACCCTCGTAGCTATGGTCCTCCTTATGCGCCCTACCCGCAACAACAACCACCACCCGTTCCGCAGGACTGGACCCCTCCTCGAGTTCAAGAGACCAAGGCCTGGATGATTACCAAGTTGGCGCTTCACGGTGTCGATATTGTTACCTGTATTGTTGGTTTGGCTATCACGGGTGCGTTGAGGAACGTTCAGACCCTCGGTCTGGTAGCACTGGGCGCTTGTCCTCTGGTATGACTCTAACATCTATTTTAAACGCCAGGCACTGACTTAGATTAGTTTGTCATGGCTATAATCTGGGATATTACGGAAATTATTACTCGTTTCGCTCGCAAGTGGAAGGCCGGCATTCACCCTGGCGCTCACGTCGCTGTCCATCTGTTCATCTGGCTCGGCGCTGCCGTCGTCGGCGGTCTTGAAAGCACTTTCAGCGCCTACTACTCCTCCTTTGACTACCTCGACGAGAGCTGCGAATACGATCAGGACGAAAGACGATACGTCTGCACAAGTAACGGAAACGTCCATAGCAGACGAGCGCTCTTCGTTACTCTGTCAGTCTTCACCTGTCTTCTCTGGCTCTGGCAGTTTATTCTCTTCATCGGTGCCTGTATCGATACGCAAAAGAGAAACGCCGCCATGAAGAAGCCCATCATGGTGTGGGCTGGTCCTCCTTACTGGGGTCCTGGAGCGCAGGGTTTCCAGCAGATGCCTCAATATTATGGAGCTCCTCAAGGACAGGGCATCCCCATGCAGAATTGGGCACCGCCGCAGAATGCTACTGGGAATGGAAAAGAGGCAGTAACTGCACCTCAACCTACGGCAGAGCGTTACGCTTAAAGTAGGGAGGCTTAAGGTGACATAGATGTGCGAAACACTCACACCTATTGTCTAATCTGTCCGATTTGGCTTTTTGGACAGCGACAGCTATTGCAAGTCTCCGACCTATGTTTCTGATATGACGCGTGCACATTCTGATCTGTCGAAAATTGCCATGCCTATATGAACTTAAATACCCTCGAATACTTCAAGCCTTTAGCTGCATGACAAGAGTAACAGAGTGCTTGCTGTGATACACCCTGGAAAGGGCCAGACAGCACGCGAGCATAAGCTAGAAGACCATTCAAATACTATTATTACATACCTGCTTGATGTCGAAGGGTTCTAGGTAATACCCTAGAATTGCGAGTCTCAAAAGTAAATATTAGCTTAACAGACCCCAAGCTGGATGCGTTCAACATCGATTTGAACTGTTCCTTAATGCGCGAAGTTGGTCATAGAAAGCTGGCTCTACAGTTAACTTGTAGCAGCGAGGTAATTTCATTGATGATGTGTCTCAACTTTAGCGAAGAGTTTTGCATGTAATGCTAAGGATGCAATGTTTTCACTAGGTAGCCATAGTCGTGCAGGTAATTGTCCCAGGACTGAAACTTTCAGAGTTGGGCTATGTTGTAATTGCCACTAACCATTGTGAGCAATCGAAGCTTGACACGCGGTGCTCACGACAATGATTGAAGGACACGTTGTAAAATGCCCATAACGAATGAATGAGCATTTATCTGTTTTCACCTTAGACATATTGCCTGTGCCTGCCACTATAAAACTACAGGGTTATACTTGAATCAGTGGTAGTGTTTGAACAATGGAAGCATTGTCATTCTTGGTTGAGAAGCTACCCTACACTATCAACGCGATGGTGCTCCGACTTCCGCCGGCTGACACCTTGAAAGGGTTTTGTATCTCTAGCAGCGAGCTATAATTTATATAAACCACAATGCTTTCTAACAACTCGCTGCCCTGGCCTCCTCTCCGCAGTTTAATACAATCATTATCGCGAGTGCCCTCAGCTACGTACTATATAGTTTCACCATTTATCCCTTTAACCCAAAAGTCGCTGCGCTGGCGCAATGGTTAGCGCGTTGCTTTCCGGTGGCAAAGGTTCCAAGTTCGAGTCCTGGGTGCAGCTCACTTTTATTTTTGCGATATCCCATGATATCCCACTCCGCTTTTTGACTTTTCTTCCAAATTACAGTCACAACCCCCTCTCGAAATGTTCAAGAGGTTCTGCCTAGAAGCTCCACTAGTCGCGTTTTCTTCTTTTTGTCTTGCGTTCTTCGGCAGAAGGGACCCACACCGACCCTGTGCCGTTCCTGTAGAAATCTGCCCTTGATCAATCTATCTAGCATTCGTCTTTCTGCATGTCCTTACGTCCCTGGCCGGTACAGTGCATCAAATAAGTGGCCCGGGTATCACCACAAGGTCGAGGACCTCTAGTTAGGACTAGCAAGTAACTGAGATTGTTCATCTGAGTTGTATTGTGACCGTGCTGAGCGAAATCACTACATCGAGCATCTTAAAACTACTAAATCTCTTTGGTGCTCTGTTCTTGAAAATGAACTCACCCTGCGGATTAGACTATTATCTCCAAGGATAAGTCTATCTCCTTGCGGTCAAGGAATGAGGGAGATCCCCAAGCAGGTTAATTCCTCTAGCCTATCATCTTAGACGGATTTCAGCGGGTGGGTCATGTCTGTTGCAACGGTATATCGCTTCATCATATGCCTCTAATATCCGCATCAAGTAATGCTGTCCAAAAGTGTGCGACGTGAATTATCCGGCATGTTTATGTATCTCATCGCTGCAGTTCACAGGGTTGGGGCTGACCCATTCCTATGGACGAAAAAAGGGCACTGCAGCAAGTGCCATTCCATAGTAGCAAGATGCCAAGATGCTCGTTCTAGGTCTTTGTACTCTTTTAGCTACCTCCTCAGTTGCTAAGTACCAAGTTGCTTATATCTCCTATAAGGAGGAAGTCTGGTTCGCCTCTCCAAAACTGACCCGTGCCAGAACAAGTCTACCAAAGCCAACCTTGAGTCAGAAGCTCGGATGGCGGCTCAAAGAGATACAGTAAGAGCCACTCGCATACCTCGTGTCCCACCTCACAGCAACATGTATAGTGTCTTTGGCAGGTGTCGTCTTCTTAGTGACCTGCTATGTAGAGTCTCATACAGGCGGCTAGCCCGTGAACGCCGGTGTCTCATGGGCTACGAAGCACTCACCACCTCCAACTTGTATCATAGTCAGGTGAGGTAGGACAGAACATCACTCAATTGACCAACGTCTAACCCTTCCGTTGTGATGCTTGTGAGTCATCATAGCCACACACCAGCCCTCGCCGTGTACAACCTCGTTGCCCATGGTGGGCGTCGATGTAACGCTCGGTCAGTCTGACTGACCTTCTACCAAACAAACATGCTCCAGCAACGAGACTTATGAGTCAAGCAGGTGGCAAAAGACAATCCAGTACGGGGCTGGAGTGACAATGCTTGGCATGACTCTTCCAAGGCGTATGAAAGGTACAGCTAGACTGCAGTTGGCCGGGAGGCATGAGCATGCTTCACAGTTTGTCCTTTCCCCCGAATGCGCGGAACGGTCTCTCGGTTAACTCCCGTAGACTGATTTATCACCGTGATGAAAAGCTCTGCGAGAGACGATAGCGGTTGTTTTAGCTGAATGCTAGAAGGCCAATTGATCACTTCACTTAATAACACTTCACATCGCAATGGCAAGCCAATAAAGCATTTGAACAGTAAATGAAATTCGTCGCTGCGGCTTTTATCTACCTCTAGAACCCATGGACGGAAACACCAGTAAAGAAAGTACATGAGAAAAAACTTTTTGCCCGTTTCCATCATCAAGACCAGCAAAACATTAACGGCATCAACCTTTTCGTCTGTTTTAGAACAACAAGACGCTCACAGAGCAGTCTCTTGTCTGGACTCACCCTCTATGTCTTCAAATACAAGAAGGTTGAGTTCCTGATCCTCCGATACGCTCACCCGGCTTTTCGACCGGACTGAAGCTAATAGGGTATCATCTCCAAAAAGAAATCCGTCCCGGTCCCTTGGGGGAGGGGCTCTACGTTCCCCGAGCACGCTGTAGACATGGGTCGTGTTAACCCGAATGAAATCAATCAAGGAGAAGTTGTAAAAAGAAGGTAGTGACGAAGCCAGGGATAGCGGTAACTATGCCGTCCTCGTACGTTTTTTGGGGGTGAGTGCATCGCATCAGATTTGTAGATAGTTCACATCGGAGATGCTTCTGTGCCTTTTATGGCTGTTATCAGCCTCGGTCGATGCCTTACGTTTAGCAGACACTTGCTCAAGGGGGCTGCGTGTGACATCGCTCATTTGCCTCTTGTGACGACGAGCGGGTGTCAGTGGGATGGCAGCAGTGTCGAAGCGGTCTGATTTCAGACCCTTGAGTGCAGTGTAGTTGTAGGGACCGCTGAATGCAAGCGAGTCCTGAGTAGCTTGATTGCTCAGAATGAGCTGCTGGTTAATTTGGTTACGACGGAAAGCTCCGACGTTCTCAGGCCTTAGGTGACCGAGGACCTCCTTCTCGCTATTGGCAGTACTGGGCCTAGCTGGAGTTGAGGCGGGATCCCAGTTGTCGCCGCCATCCTCGTCACCAGAAGAGTCGTTCTCCTCCCAGGCGATGAAGTCGTTCAGGTTCAGATTTAGTTCGTCGTCTTCTTCTTCCTCGTCCTGCAAACTAGGCGCGGTCGAGCTTTCGTCGGCGGTGTTGGGTTCAGAGGGGAAAGGGAAGAAGGCTTCGGCGGGACCCATGACCTGTGCTGTGTTGAAGAAGTCGCCAAATGTGTTGGAGGAGAACATGGCGCTGAGCATGAGGTTGGCGGAGTTGCTCATGATAGGCGACTCGGGGCCCTCCGTTGTCCAGGGGAAGTTGAACTGTTCGGGCGACAGGTCTAATTGGTGTCGACGATGAGGGGTAAAGATCATCATCTTTCCGGTCACAGGGTTGAGAACAGCAATGGGCTTCTTATCAGAGCGGTCCAGGTTGTAACGTCCCAATCGGGGCTGGCCACGCTCGGCCTTGACAGGGCTATCGGCATCTGAGTCGGAGATGTCGCTCATAGGGTTGGAAGGACGTCGAGTCTTTCTTCGGACAGGAGGCTCGGGTTCGTCCTCCTCGGTAGTGTCTCCATCGGCTGAATATATTAGTATTGAAACGTATATCAAGTATAGTCGTGTTGCGAAACTTACTCTCGTAGCCGTCCAACTCGGTTGGCTCTTCAAAGAGGGGTACGGGAGTAGAAGCAACAGTGGCTGGCTGGGAAGCCATTGGTGTAGCAAGAGGAGTATCGTCGTCAAGCTGGCGGAAGATTTCCTCGGCATCTGAGTCCTGATCTTGTTCTCCGTATTGGTTGTTGAAATCCCAGAAAGATCCGGATCCAGAAGACTCATCGGGGTCGTTCTCGATCTCGCGTCGGAAGGAAGGGTCCAGGGTGTTTTGAGCAACAAAGATATCAGGAAAGAACCCCCCGATCTCGTCGTCAGTGTCGGTATCGTCAGAATCGCTTGAAGGTACGTCGAAGTGGACATGACGCTCGACAGGGTTGTCTGAGCCAAATATGTTGGCGTCTTGGTAAACATCGGGTTGATCCTCAACATCTGAGACAATGCCTCCCCAGCTAGCGGCGTCATCGTCTTCAATGTCCAAGCCTTCTTGTTCATCATCGTCGTCGTTTTCCTCCTCTTCATCATCGTCATCCTCCTCAATGGTTGGTTGCGGTCGAGGAGCGGGCTGAGGGGTTGGGGGAAGAGCCTCCTCGAGAATGTTCTCCTCCTCGGCCGCAGCGACATCATCCTCATCGTCGTCAGATGAGTCGCTGATGTCCTCTACCGCAGAGTATCCGCCATCGTCAGAGAGATCCAACGAAGAAGTGGAAGGCGTGTCGGACACGCGGCGGCGGCGGTTGGCGGTCTTGGTCTTGACCGGAGTCGCAAACTTGCGCTTGATATTTCGAGACATTGTGTTGATATGGTTCGTAACGTTGGGTTTGTCTTCTTTCCAAAGTATTTTGAAGTGATGTCTTCGAAATCTTGTTTTTTATAATAGTTTAGTACTGTCGGACGGAGCAAACTCAATTCGCAGAACTTTTGTGACCCTGCAAGCTGCAAAAGTCGTAGAATGATAGTTGAAGATAGTGGTCAACTTCTTCTTTCGAATGAATAGTAAATAACGGCAAGTATATCTTGCGTTATGTAGGGTATGGTATGGGATAAAGTAGGGAGGAAGTGTAAGTGGGTGTGTCGGAATAGGTAGAGTATCAATAGTTGGTCGTATCAAGAGCCCTTCACAATCGGGCAAATCGCAGACTTTTTGGTTTCAGAGACAGACTCTCGGTGAAGCATCAGCTCCAAGAGCGGGAAAGTCTGTAAAGAACTGAGTCGAGAGAAGATTGACTGGTTAACTCGGAGAACTGCTGGACTACGAGCCGCGACAGGGAAGACAGCCACGGCCCGCAGTGGGCGTTTACAGCTCAGCGACGGCCGAAGGCATGGTTACTCGACTTAGTTCTTGGTAAGATTATTCTCTGGGTGATACTAGAAAATGGCGACTTCGTTGTCTGAGGTTTTGGTTTTGGTTGATAATGATGGAAGAAAAAGCAAGCGAGGGGAGAGGAGCAGAGAAATATCCAGACCCAAACTTTTTCCGTTCTCTAAGTGGGGTCCAGCCTGATTGGGCAAAGTGTCTCGAGGCAGCCCCAGTGGGCAGTGGACAGCAGGTACCGGGGGGGAGTGACCGGCCGGGAGGTGTGAGTGCGGGAGGCAGAGAAGGTGCAGGATACGCTAGTCTTTTTTAAGATGGCTGTTAACCGTCACCGCTACTTGAATCCATCAGGTAGAAGCCCAACCATGAACGAGTATACACTGAGAAGCGCTGATGTGTCGGCTGAGACACGATGCAAGGAGACCATTTTGTGAGGTTATGGCATGCTGGATTATGTTACGATATGCAGAATCGACTGCAACTGAGAGTCTTTTTGCTATCAAACCGGTATTTTAGAATCAAGTGTTGGAGAATAGATCTCACAATGGCTCGGGCTTTGAGCCCAATTGACTTCACAAACATACAGTAAACATACCCCATGCTCCCTGGTCCGTGAGGCGAGCAAAGTCTCAATTAAGGGACCAGTTAAACCCCGGGGCGAAAGCACGACACTGAGCATGGGATATCAATCTACTAATGTACGACTAGGGAGATGCAAGAAATAATATTGGATAGCGGAGCAGTGCAGTCGTCGGTAGACGTTAGATATACGTAGACGACACGTCCCGGCTCCAGCTGAAAAGTTTAAGAACGAGGTGGCTTAACATACATCAAGTGGCTATATCTTACTGAACCTAAGTAAAGTCAGGGCCGACAATTAGAGGCCACCCTTCTCCAGAACCCCAATCTTTACGGATGCACTACATGCTGCAATGGCCCATCTCGTACGAAAAGAAAAGAAGTCTTCGGTTTGCCGCGCAATCGAGACCCGTCCTGATCCAGGTACGGTAGAACAGACGCTCGAGCCGGGATAACCAAGCAAGAAATCAGGACCCCTCGTTTTGCTACATCCAACCTAGGCCAAGCATTTCTCATCTCGAAGCTCCGCAATCGACAAACTCCACCATTAAACAGGGGGCGTTCTGAGCTAAACTGAGGCGGTTATGTCAGTGGCCCAGTCCAGTGTCAAGTGCCAAAAGACCAGACAAGACTTGCAGAAAAGAGGCCCATAAAAAAAAGAAAAAGAGGAGCTTTTGCTTGTATCTATCGGACGAGATCCAGAGAAGCATCGTCAGTCTTCTCGCTGATACTAGATAGCTGCCGAAAAGACGAGTAAGAAAGGCCGAAAAAGAATAAGAGAAAAAAAAAAAAACGTTTCCTTCCAAGCTTCTATTGTCCCCATGTTGCCACGGACACTGGTGGGGTTTATCCTCTTTGTTGCCGGAGCTGTTTTGACGAACATTTTTTTCTTCGTCTTTTTTTAAGCGACAACCGGAGTTGACGAAGACTAATTACTCAAGAACCCGCAGTAGGCAAGAGTCTCGACGCAACGAGATATCCATTCAATTGGAACAGAAAATCTCTGATGATGCAAGCTAATGACATTACGCGCTTCCTTCGTGCCTGAACCCGAACGACCTTTTGACCGTTACGTAGGTAGTTTGACTTGGAATAAAATGACCGAGATTTGATGCTATCGATTCACACTCTTTATTTTGTTTCTTCGGCTGCACGGTGCTCAGACTCGACACTTGATCTGCCACCTACGGTTTAAAACGGATCAAACTCGAAACAAGAATTGTCTCTCCTTCTGTCTGTCCCCCATTCTGCGTGATCTTTCTTACTGCCACTGTCAATTCAGTCCATTGCATCCAACGAGCCCCTCATTCCCCTCCCCTCCTCGCGAGGGAAAAAAAAAAGGCACTGCCGTCATTAACAGATTTTAGCGCCAGACCATTTTTTAGAGTCAGAATATCCTCGTAGCGCAACATTGTCATTGCCCAGTAAACGGCGCCCCTTGTTGATCATCCTCAGATTTTTTTTTCTCTGATCTCTCCGAGTCGAGTCACGGATTTACCAACGGCGGCCTCGGCATTGATTACATTTTAGGACAGTGAACGTAGCAGAACAAAGCGGCACAGCTGCTGACCTAAAATTAAAGGTGAATCTTCTGCAGAATGAACACATAAAAAGTGCCAATTATGACTCTATGAGTCAACCGAGTATCACTTCCCCCGGACATCAGCAGCTCTAGGGAAATGTTTATTGGCTGGTTCCTCCCGCTGTCACACTCACACACCCCCTTGTCTACCCTGGGCTACTAGGCTACTCACTATTGATGACTCTTTGCTGCCACGCATCCCAGCTGCCACGAAGCTTCAAACTTTGAGCGTCGTTTCTTGCATGTGAATTAATGGATCTAGCTTACTGTAGTTTCAATTGTGTAGCAGAAATTGACTTTGGTCAGGAAATTTCCACGAGGCCATGAGTGGTTCATTGTGATTGAACTTGGTAAAGGCGAGTAGCGGCCGCTACTGTATGCTGAACCTTACGACCTACCACTTCGAGTGACACCACTCCGTTAATGGCTTGGATCCTAGTCCCTGAGGCTTCCATTGAGAGTTTGAAAGCCTGAGGAACAATAATCCCCATAAGCTCAACTTTCTTTTTTCTTGAGGGGCTGATGGAACGCAAATGTTTCCCTCCGTTGGTCTGTGCTGGTATCCGCGCGGAAGGCGCTTACCGTTATCTAATCTTATCTTATCACGTCCGGAATCAGGCACCGTTGTCCTGCCAGCCGAACCGGACCAACGAAATAGAGTAAACACGCTCCCGCTAGGATTGTAACGCCAACGATCCATGAATCCACCAGGCTAAACAGTTCTCGTCTCGTCTTCTCCACGTTTGTTCTGTTTTGCATTTGTTCCTGCATCCTAGCGAAACTATCGGCGCGATCATAGCGACATGGACTCTTCGCGGAAAGCATCGCACAACCTGTTTGAGGTTTACCTTCGACTACGACCGCCGCCCTTGCGACACGGTGATGGAGAGCGTATCCTCGATGTCGAATCTCCGGAAGACGACTCGAAGCCGACACATGTCATCCTGAACCCCCCTACCGATCGACGGAGAGCTATTGAGAAGTTTGCGTTTACTCAGGTATTTGAGGAGGAAGCTAGCCAGCTCGATGTATTCCACGGCACGGAGATCGTTCCCTTTGTCGAGGGCGTTCTCGCCCCTGATGGTGGTGAAGGCACTGATGCTGTCGTTGCAACCCTAGGAGTCACTGGCTCGGGCAAAGTAAGCTTCGCGTTCCCACCAGGAAGACAATACTGACTATCGTAGACACACACCATACTTGGCAGCAAATCCCAACGCGGCATGACCCAGCTTGCAATGGACGTCCTGTTTCGATCGATCGGCGAGAACATGATCGACGGCAACGATCTTTTTACAGCACAAGACTCGCTTCAGGAGTGTGACGGGGCAGAATCATCTTTGACCATCGCGTCACACTTCTTGAGCCCGTCATTCCGCGACTCGGTGGCATCTAGAGCGCCTTCTCGAGCCGCCACGCCTGGTCTTGTACGACACCCGATCCCAGCCTTTTCCTATGTCAACTCTCCTATAACCATGCAAGTCTCGAATATCGCCAATGCGTTATCTGGTGAATGCACATCAAGTCCGCCAAGTGTGCGACTTGTCACCGATGGGGATGAAACAGCGCGTCCCAATGAGCGATAGAATCGTTCTCTTGAGCGCGACAGACAACCCCTTGGATCACTCGTGTCATCTGCCAGCGTAATGAATTGTTCTTCTTCCCCAAGTATGCCCAAGCGGGTCACGCGACACTTCATGTCCCTTCGTTCTGCTACACGTGTAAAGAATATTGCTAAACAAGATTTCAAGGGTGACCGCAGTGTTATGTCTCCCCCACCGCCGCGACGAGCCACTACACGTCCTTCGGCTTTCCCCGACCAGCCCGATGTTAGCAACACCGATGTTCCGTGTGACCCTTCAGCAGAGTATGCTATTGTCATCTCTATGTACGAGGTCCATAATGACCGTATCTACGATCTCCTGACACCAGCTGTCAAATCCGGTGCCACTAAAGAGGCACGACGTCGTCCCTTGTTATTCAAGTCGACCGAACTATCACCAGATCGAAAAGTTGTTGCGGGCCTCCGAAAGGTTATCTGCTCAAACTATACGGAGGCCTTGACAGTCGTCGAAACTGGTCTGCAGGAGCGCCGAGTTGCCGGTACCGGTAGCAATAGTGTCTCTAGTCGAAGCCACGGATTTTTCGTATTCGAGGTCAAGAAACGAGCACGTGGTCGAAGACCTGGACCTTGGGGTGGAAGCAAGTTCACAATTGTGGACTTGGCTGGAAGCGAGAGAGCGCGCGAGGCCAAGACCGCTGGTGCTACACTTGCAGAGGCTGGCAAGATTAATGAGAGTCTGATGTACTTGGGCCAATGTCTGCAAACACAAAGTGAAGCTGCCAGCTCTAGCAAGGTGAGTAATGCCTGGCGCTATCCTTAACAGCAACTAACAAGCAATAGCCCAATATCGTTCCCTTCAGACAATGCAAGCTCACTGAGCTTCTCTTCTCTAACTCTTTCCCTTCATCCTCTACTACACAATCGCAAGCCCCTCGTCGAAATCCTCAGAGAGGTGTCATGATCGTCACTGCCGATCCTCGGGGAGACTTCAACGCTACATCACAGATCCTCCGATACAGTGCCCTGGCGCGTGAAGTGGCAGTTCCTCGCGTTCCTTCCATTACCAGCACCATTCTTTCACCGACTCAGCCAGGGCCCAACCGCTCAATCAGTCCAACCCTTAACCATAATCATTTGCGCCCGGTAGTGCCGTCGCATCATGTGTCGTATAGAAACTACACCCCGCAGATGAGCGCCGATGACCGTGCCACCATGGAGGTTGCTGCACTTGAGATTGCTCGACTTAGCGAGGAAGCTGATCAATTGCGAGAAGAAGTCGACCGTCAAGCTGAAGCACGATTTGCTGCTGAAGCTCATCTCCTTTCCATGGAAGACCGTATGCTTGACCTCGAAGCAGCCATTCGCGAAGAGTGCGCTATCGAGTTTGAGGAACGTCTCGCCCTAGAGATGGCCCGTTGGAAGAACTCCATGTCCATTGAACATGAACGTACCGAAGAGCACTGGGACCGCAAGGTTGAAGTCCTGGAGCGTGGTCTGGCTACCGACGAGGATGGCGATAAGGAGAACGTTCTCATCGAAGATCTTGAAGAGGAAGTCGATAGACTCCGTCGCGAGAATGGCATCCTCAAGCGTGAACTGGCTTCTCGCAGCCCCACAAAGCGTAAACCCCTCGAAGAGCGTGAAGATTTCGCCGCCCCTGCCGCAAAACCGTCAAGGGGTGACAGTGTTACAAACTTAGGTCGCAAACTGGAGCGCATGCGCGTTGGCCCCGAGAAGGCAAAGCCTCTACCTGCCAGCGGAAGCGGTAGTCCCAAGAAGATGCGCAAGTTGGGTACTAAGAAGTGGGAACATGAGGAAGACCTCGAATAGGATTTCTGAGCTTGAGCGTGTTTTCGCAAGTAATGTTTGGAATGGGAAAGCTGGTTGGCTTCGGTTATAGATCTGGTTTGGCTTGGCATGGCCTGGATGGAGTATACCCTTGTGTAATGTTATTTTTCTAATGCTTTAGACGATAATACAGTCTTTACTTTTCGAAACAACTGCATCTGGCCTAATAATAGCAATTTCTGTTTTAATGTCCTCTTTCTGATACTGTGCTGTGTCCCTTGCATTACCATGGTTGATCTTCGGCAGGCTCATGTATTAACCTAGCAAGTAGGGAAGGTCAATCTTGGTTAATACACCTTCACAAGCTTCTACTGCCGATAAGAGTTGCTCCGAATGGAGTCTTCCTTGTTCACACCAGGTGTGGCGGCATTTTTGGTCCTTTCAACTCAGGTAGAAGGCAGCAAGGCGGACCTTTTCAAGCTTCAAGGCATAACAACACTGGCTGCCACCGCCATGTAATATAACGAATACACACCAGACAACACACCACCTCCAGCTGCAAGCTAACCGACTTCACCAATGACGAGCTTCAGGACCGCCGCTGACATGTATAGTTCTGATATGGGAATTACAAGCGTGTGCCCCAACTACATTACTATCCAAGAGATAGTTGAGCGTGGCTATGCCTGCAGCCCGATGTCACAGCTGAAAGCCTAGCGCACAATATAAGAAGCGTCGCCAATCAACCCATGATGGATGAGATCTCTCTTCCTTTGTGCATTCCATCGGCATTCTTTATCATGGCCGAATTCGCTGCTATAGGTATCGCAGCCAGCATCCTGCAGGTGATCGATTTCGGCACTCGCTTCGTTGCTACCGTGTGGCAGATCAGTAAATCTGAGCATGCTTCTCTAACGACTCTGGAAGACCTACGGAAAACCTCAAAAAACTTTCGAGATGCTCAGCACACACTCAAGGGAACTCAACCAGCGTCGAGCGCAGCGATAGACTCACTAATACAGAGGAGCCTTGCGATTTCCGGAGAAATGACAGATTCGCTGGACAAGATCGGGCGGAGGCGCAACGCTTTGCGTAAGGCCTGGTTAGCAATATGGAAGGAGGAAAAGCTCAAGACCCTCGAAAAGAGTCTGAGAGAAGTGCAAGCGGACTTGACTTTTCACATGACTGTCGACCTGAGGTGAGTTAACTAGCCGTGTTACTAATCGTCTGATGAGGAATATGTAGCTTACGGTCGATCACAGGTCTGCTGTACGAGATAGCGCCGAAAAGCAGGATCAAATATTACAAGAGCTTCGCAATTCCAAGTCACACGACCAGGAGCCAGGATTGAAAAACTCGATTAAAAAGGCTGCAAGCGTGAATGACTCGAGATTAGGTTATGGAGCTTCGATAGTTGAGTGTTTGACTGATGGCCTCCAGCTTCATCAACAGATCAAAACAGAACTAATAGATGACCTGATTGCGAATATCTACGGCTCAGAGGGAGCGGAACCGAGTCACTTCAACACATCGAATATACAGTTATCTGGTGAACGAAGGAGTGAACTGGAACAACTGTTTATCTCCAGGCTTTGCTACGACACTATGCAGGAGAGAGAATTGACTATCAAAGATGCTCACAGGGGTACTTGTCGTTGGATCTTCAAGAACAATGATACTACGGGCTTCAAAAACTGGCTCGTATCCGACGAGCCACTCTACTGGATTACTGGGAAGCCAGGATCTGGGAAGTCCACTCTGATGAAGTACTTGCTTCAACCTGTCAGTCAAAGGAGGGCAGGGAACCCATGTTGCAGATGTGAGAAATATCTCCGACAGTGGGCTGGAGCTGAACATAAGCTCACGATTGTGTCCTTTCATTTTTGGGCCATTGGATCGGAGCTACAAAGTTCCCAAGAGGGGCTCTTTCGAACTCTGCTTGTGAGACTTCTTCGCGCCCACCCAGAAGCTATTCCCATGATTGCTCCGTTGCGGTGGGAATCCCTATGCCTTTTCAACCTCGACCCTAAGAACCTCAGCCAGATCGAACTGAGTGATATGTTCCAACGAGCAATTGTCCATATCGGTACTGGTGCCAAGCTTGCCGTGTTCATTGATGGCTTAGACGAGTTCGATGGCGACTGCTATGCTCTCATTTCGCTTGTACAGAAGTGCGTCAAGTCTCCCATCAAAATCTGCGTCTCCAGTCGTCCTTGGGTCGGATTTGAGGGTGCCTTTGGGGACTCTCCTAGGCTTAAAATGGAGGACTTGACTTACGAAGACATCTCGAATTACGTATTTACCAAGTTTGAAGCAGATGTTCAATTCCTGGGGCTACAGCGAAGACAGCCGCACGTTGCCAAACAACTCATCGATTCCATCGTCAAAAAGTCCAGTGGGGTGTTTCTTTGGGTTACCATCGTGGTAGCCTCCCTCGTGGCAGGAATAGAAGCAGGCGACCGTCTTGAAGACCTTCAGAAACGGCTCGAACTACTTCCAGATGAAATAAAGAACCTCTACGAAAAGATACTTGTGTCTGTTGATCCTGGATATCGTGAGCATACCGCACAATTACTCACATTGATGTCTGCGTTCAAAACGCGACCCTCGCCACTACTGTTCTGGTACGCAGATGAGGTGCATTTCATGGACAGATGCATCAAAGAAGATCCCAAGACAGTGACGCGCCGCGAAGCAATGGACCGAGTAGAGGAAATCCGTCGTCGTCTTAACAGTCGATGCAAAGGGCTGCTCGAGATTCATGATGACACAACCACCTCGGACCATCCTTTTAGCTTTCGTGTTGGCGGCCACGTTGATTATCTTCACAAAACCGTCTATGAGTTCGTCTACAAGCCCAAAACCCAACTGCGGCTTCGAAAGTATCTCAAAACACCCTACGATGCTAATATCAGAGTCGCTGCGGCGTATGCTGTCTTGGCAAAAGGGGCAAAGCCTAGGACATCCAGAGCTCTCGCGACAACGAAAAATACCATTTTCACTTCAAGCCTCATCAATTGTTTGGCTTACGCTGCTAATGCATCTGTTGATTCATCCAAAGAGGTTGTACGCTTGGTAGACCATCTCACCTGTGTCGGTCGTGTCATACCGGGCAATATATGGTACTTGGTGAATGACCTCAGGAACCCGATGCCAAGATGGGCACCGGGAATACCTTCTTCTTATTTTGAAAGCCGCCTAAGCTCCAAAGACAAGCTGTTGTGTCTAGCAACTACAATGTCGGTGGCAGAATATGTCAGGTTAAGAGCAAGACCAGGAGGTCTTGTTGTTTATCGGCACCCAACTGGCAGCACCCCGCGAAGCAAGTTAACCGACCTAGTCCAGCGAATGCTCGAACGATGGTCAGGTATCAACAGGATTCCCCTCTTGACTCTTGTTAATTTTTCCGATCCAGAAAGCGCAATGGTTCTCGAGCACTTGCTCGATAAAGGAGCGAAGCCAAACATAAAGTTTTCGAGATCCCACCTTGGCGCTACGATCCGGCTAACACCCTGGGAAGAGATCTTGGCCGCAGCTCTCCATTATTGTAAAGAATATGAGGAAGGGGATAACCGTAAAATTAACATGCTGAGGTGTGTGCGTCAAATGATAGACGCGGGGGGCAAAGTAGATCTCAAAACGGTCAAGGCAGCAGAGAAGTATGCATGCGCCCATGTAGATGTGAAGGAGGTATACCGGTGCCTAAAACGCATGAAGGCAGACCCCGATGCTCAATTTGAGGTTACACATCACTGGAACTCGAGGGCGAGAGGGTATTATACCCCATCAACGAACTCGGAAGAGACGATACATACCGGTGCCTCTTCAACGATCTTGGACGACAGAAGAATATATTTCCGGGCAAATCGGTATTAAGATGGCATCAGCGCTGGACCCCGAATTTTCAATTTTAACCTGACCTGACCGACTCTTGCGCAGAGTGACCAGTATACAGCAGCCTGAAGAGCGAGCAATATTCTATCAATATTTGTAGGCATTCATTCAATTGGTAGTCATCACATCCAGCCTCTGGCCCAAAGCATCTTGAAATTGAGGGTATCATTTCCGATTCACCTCTAGATTTTTATAGGCTGGTGCGTAAAGACAAGTCGCCCTGTCACAGAGTAGCTGGAGTGCAGTAAGCTTCAATGGAGACCAAGAATAAGCTGGCGATACGCCTTGTCAACCAACCCAACGCCGAGCGTAGCACAGCCTCAAGATGAAACATAGGCAATGCCAACAGGGGTTTTGTTACTTCAGCGGCAGTGAGAGTGTCTAAAATTAAATTGTAAGCTACTACTTGCACATTCAGGGCAGTGTTGTAGCTGAATGTTTAAGTCGTAGCTGTGCTGTTGACTCTTTGTTTTATCTGTTGGTCGCAGTCTGTCTTGTTAGAAATTAACGGACCCTCGGAGCCGGTATGACCCCCGTGAGAGCTCTTTGTCCGGCCGGGATCCCCGGGTGAGACCCACAGTAAAACGACAAGGGTAGCTGTAGCAGCGTTTAAGGCAAGGGCTTGGTGATTAGAACTTTGTTTATAGAAAGTTACGGCAGTTTTTGTTTGCGTGTGCAACGGTTACAGAGGTGAAGGAATTAGGTTAGTCGAGGAATAGTATCGTCATGTAAATTTAGTTGTTGTAAGAGGCATAGGATACAGTGTCGAGAGTGTCTAATATTAAATGTCAGATGAGAGGGGAGATACGTGGAGAAAGATGCAAAGTGCCCTCTATTTGACACCGTTTGAATATTAACCATGGTGCACTGTCGCTTTCGCAGCTGAAATGCCAATGCAGTCTCCCCAAGAGGTTGGTTGGGTCGCATGACTTGGACACTTCTTACAGTATAGTTCCCCTCCAATTCCTGTTTTCCTTTTCTTGTTCAATTTCTCCCTCTCCATAACTACTTCGCGTTTCGTTTCAAGAAGGCAGCAGCAGCAGCAGTGAAGCAAGCGCTTAAAGTGTACGCCAGATTGTTCTGTTCCTCTCCTGAATATTTGCCAAGTCTCTCAGCCCCACGAGTCGAAGCCGCCCAGTCGAAGCGAAACTGTGCGTGAAAACTGTCGTCATATTATATAGCAAGAACCCGCCCGCCCTTGAGAAACAGAACCACAACAGAGAGAGAACCTGACACAACGCGCCCACGTCAACCGCCGTCATTCCTCGCCTCACCTACCTCACCTCGAATTTGACACCTTTTCCCTTTCTCTAACCTCGCATCGTCTCTCCTTCTTTTTTTATCTTTCTTATCCTTTAGCTTTTATCGGGAAAGCTATTTTTTTTTTTTTTTTTTGCCCAATATGACGTGGGAACTCTCTCAGAGGCGGTTCATCCGCTCCATCAACTCAAAATACATTTATGGTCGCATCGTAAGTGCCTCCCAGTTTTTTTTCCCCCTTACCTGACGCTCTGCTGGGCTTGACTGGGCTGGGCTGCCAACTCTATGATCCGTCGCCACTTTAGCTTCCCCAGTATTTTCCCCAACTACGTATCCAGCTCTATCGTCATCGCTCCAAATATCTTTAATCTTGTTGATGACATTTTTTCCTTTCAATGTGTGGTACAAGCACAAGCTGCGCACTTTTACTTCCTTTTGATTTCCATTCTCTCAGTTTCCTCGCGGCTTCCTTTCCTCTTTTGCGCTGTTAGGCCCGACGCTGACGACATCATCTTCTTGATAGCCTCTCCTGCATACCATCATCTTCTTAATCGAAATGGCTTTCATCGCAAGACTTACCGCGCGATTCAACTCGTACTATGACGAGCGGCCACGTACGTCACCTCTCTTCCAATCCGATTTGTCGATCATGGCGTAGCTAAACAACACCCGCAGTCATGACCATGATGGTCACAAACGCCATCCTCGGAGGCGTCGCAGACACAGTTGCCCAGTCTATCACCGCCATCCGCGAACGAGCTGTCCGCCAGCCAGGCGGCCTCAAGAAGAACGATGGAGTCGCTATCGAGATCCACGAGCTCGACCGCAAGAACCCCTTCTACGAGCGCGACCTGATCCCCAACTCGGCCAGCCTTCCCCCACCCTTTGACTTTGAGCGTTTGACACGCTTCATGGCCTACGGTTTCTGTATGGCCCCTGTGCAGTTCAAGTGGTTCCGCTTCCTCGAGCGTGTGTTCCCCGTCACCAAGACAAGCGCTTTCGTCCCCGCCATGAAGCGTGTTGCTTTCGACCAGCTCATCTTTGCGCCATTCGGTCTGGCTGTCTTTTACACCACCATGACTATTGCCGAGGGCGGTGGTCGTCGCGCAGTTTCCAACAAGCTTAGGGATATGTACATTCCTACTCTCAAGGCCAACTATGTTGTGTGGCCTGCTGTGCAGATTGTCAACTTCCGTTTGATGCCTGTTCAGTTCCAGCTGGTATGTCGTCCTTGCAGAAGATAGTTTGTAGCGAGTCACTAACGGTTTCATAGCCTTTCGTGTCGACAATCGGTATTGCCTGGACAGCGTACCTCTCCCTTACCAACTCGGCCTCTGACTAAGCTACGGTGTCGTCTTGAGAGCGTCGTCAATCGGCATCGAGCCAGTTGCAGGTCGATGGTATCGAAACACTTTTAACTGCGACGATTATTCAAGTCGTTACATAGAACCGGCGTTGGGGTTTTCTTTATTTATATACTTCGTGATTCGCCAGTACAGCTTCAGAGCCTTGCGGTTTGCGAGTGGTTGAAATTGATGTATTGCGTGCAGCAACTGGCCAGCCCGGCATCTTCCACTTTTGTCGTCTTTTTTCTTGGGTTTAGGATACGGACCATGTTTAGATTAATAGCTTGCGTCTCGTTTGGAGTTTCCGGTAGATGTTCAAAATGACATGAATTGATCTATTTTCGCATCTGCATCTGTGCTTGACAATTGCTGGGAAGTGTCTGTATGCGTGACCAGTTCCATCCACATCCGCCAACAGATGTTAAACAAGCAAATTATAAATAGCATTACAAGCCAAAGTCATTGCTCATATAAGACCCAGTCTAACCATTTATGCATCTGGGCGTTGTTTTTACATTGACGAAACCAATAGCCCGTAAGTAAGAAATGTCGCTGTGGCGTGAAAATAGGCTTTCCCTGGGTTGGTCCTACGTGCCTCATACAGTAAAAGCTGTAGAATGACAAGCAAGCAAGCAAGCAAGCAAGCACACGACACCAACCACAAAAAGAAAATAAATTCAGATAGCTACAGCTGCGCTATGCAAAAGCTCGCATTTGGATCGGGAGGGTTCTTCGGAGTACGTATTCTTTAGATGCACTTTACGGCCTAACCCCGCAAAGAACAAGGGGCCCCCTGTGAGTTAGTGATGCTGAAGCCGATAGTCGGCGTCTGACTCAAGGGCCCGAGGGGGCAAGGGTAGTGGAGAATGTAGATGTTCAGACTGTTGATCAAATGTTCAAGGGCAATTGGGTTCGTCATAGCTTGGAGGTGGAATGGAGTACGGTACTGTACAGGTGTTGTAGGGTGGCGCACGAAAATGTGAAGAGACTTTATCAATTGAGTTATTGTTGCGATGGTGCAGATGTAGGCTACCGTAGTTGTAGTTGACCCAATGAGTACCTTGCAGCAGCAAGTGTCCGTCTTTGTCTGACCTGCACAGCAGTGTTGCAGTAGTAATTGATCACTAGAGAGGTCAATTGATGGCCCGGACCAAAGTGAACAACAACAACAACTGCCTGATAATTTGACTTATGAGTAATTCTTTTTCCTTCGCCCATCGGACTAATCCCGGTCAAGGGTCCGATTCTTGTATCGTGCTAGCAGAGTTTGCCCTCATCTTGGCGTATCATCTGGTAGTGCGATCCCCCAAGTGCGTCACTCTTTGGAAACCTTTTTTCCTCTTCTGGTGTTGCTCTTTTTTTTTTCTGCTCCGCCATTCGGAGCTCAGCCATTAGTATACTGACTGGTACCATCTCTCTTCTTTTTTCTTCCCCGCCCCCACCAATAACCAAGCCCAAGCACCAAGTCCCAAGTCATTGCCCGCCTTGTCCCTTTTGCCGTTGCGTGCTTGTAGTAAATAACCCAAAAAGGCCCCGACTTTTGACTTTTCCACTTCCCAATTCTTCTCTTACCTTTCCAGCTTCAGCTCTCTCGGAATCTCCTTCTTCTTCCAGATACCCCAGATTTCTTGTTTCTTTTTCACGATCCTACCTACATCATACATCCATATAAAACTTTGTGCCCATCATGTCAAACGTAGAGGTTACCGAGAACGGGACTGCTCCCACCATCCACAAGCCTCACCACAATGCTGCCCTGCCTTACCAGTCGGTCGGCGACTTCCTCTCCAACACCAACAACTTCAAGATCATTGAGAGTACCCTGAGAGAGGGAGAGCAGTTTGCCAATGCCTACTTTGACACAGGTATGTTACTTGCTTTGTCCTGGCATCCATGCCCAAGAACGTCACCGACTAACATGATTGTGCCCAACAGAGACCAAGATCAAGATGTACGACGACCTCAATCCACCCATCTAGCCCGCGACGATCGACATCTAACATTTCTATAGTGCCAAGGCTCTCTCTGACTTCGGTGTTGAGTACATTGAGCTCACCAGCCCTCTCGCTTCTCCTCAGTCCCGCAAGGACTGTGAGGAGATCTGCAAGCTCGGCCTCAAGGCTAAGATCCTTACTCGTGAGTCTTCCAATTGCAAAAGGCATAGCTTCTCGAACAATTTACTAACGGATCCTTAGACGTGCGATGCACAGTAAGTTCCCTTGCGACATTGGGTAACTGGAGCCTGAATTAACAGTCGGACAGATGGAAGATGCCAAGGTCGCTGTCGAGACAGGAGTTGACGGTAATTTTCTCCCATGTATTTCGTGCTCTTTGTCAGGTGCTGACTATTTCTAGGTGTCGATGTCGTTATTGGCACTTCTCAATACTTGAGAGAGCACTCTCACGGAAAGGACATGGCTTACATCAAGGAGTCTGCCATTGAGGTTATCCGATACATCAAGAGGTTCGTTACCTCACCGTCAAGTCCAGGGAAGCACTTACTGACTGACTTTTTACAGCCAAGGCAAGGAGGTCCGATTCTCTTCAGAGGACTCTTTCCGAGTATGTTCAAATCGACAATCCTATTTGCGTGAAATTGGCGGCTAACGCGGGAAACAGAGTGATCTTGTCGACCTCCTCAGCCTTTACCAGGCTGTTGACAAGGAGGGCGTTCACCGTGTTGGTGTCGCTGACACAGTCGGTTGTGCTTCTCCTCGCCAGGTCTACGACCTTGTCCGAACTCTCCGTGGTGTTGTCGGCTGCGATATCGAGTGCCATTGTAAGAATGCCCAATTAGCGCACTTATACAATAAAAACTAACCTGACTAGTCCACAACGACACTGGCTGTGCCATCGCCAACGCGCACGCTGCCCTTGAGGCCGGAGCCACCCACATCGACACCTCAGTTCTCGGAATTGGCGAGCGCAACGGTATCACCCCTCTCGGAGGTCTCTTGGCCCGTATGATCGTCAACAGCCACGACTACGTCACCTCCCGATACAAGCTTCACAAGCTCAAGGAGATTGAGGATCTTGTCGCCGAGTCCGTCGAGATCAACGTCCCGTTCAACAACTACATTACCGGTTTCTGTGCCTTCACCCACAAGGCCGGTATCCACGCCAAGGCTATCCTCAACCAGCCTAGCACATACGAGATTATCGACCCTGCTGATTTCGGCATGTCCCGATATGTTCACTTCGCCTCTAGATTGACTGGCTGGAACGCCATCAAGAGTCGTGTTGAGCAGCTCGGACTGAACATGACTGACGACCAGATCAAGCAAGTGTAAGTTTAGCCACTCACCTCGAAAACCACGATCTCTGAGCTTAGAGACTGACTCGATTAATAGGACTGCCAAGATCAAGGACCTGGCTGATGTGCGTCCTCTCGCTATTGACGATACGGACTCAATTATCCGATCCTTCCACTTCGATCTCCAGAAGGCTTAAATGAAATGGAGTGTAGAAATAAAGTAAAATGATCTGTTTAGGATGGTAAAAAAAGAAAAGGAGTTTGTTGTTTAGGGTGGCCATAAATAGCACAATACAATTGCTGGCCACATTTCTACGTATTTGATGAGCACCATGCTGTTGGTAATGCGTCATAACGAAGGTCGAGATTTAGCATGATCCAGATTCCGCATTACGGATCCTGTTAAGAGCGAGTTATGCTGTCACTGTGAAAGAAGGGTAGCGAATTGCTTTGTTGGTAGGGCTGACGATCCGGGATTGAATTCGGCGGTTAAATACGACGCTGTCGGGTCTTGCAAGGGACCCAGCAAGGTGAATGAGTAGTGGTATGGCCTGTCCTGATATAATTGACCGAGATGTAAGTGGTCTGAGGAATCTGTGGCGACGTTCGAAACGAGCGGTTGGATGACAGAGCATAATAAGTACATGTCAAGCTTTTTATGTATCAAGTTTTGGTTATCGGATCAGATCAGATCAGCTATCGACGTGATCTTCTGTCTGATTCTATTTGCTAGATTATGCCTCATAACATGGATGCACATCATGTTGTCACAACCTACCATGTTCAAAACGGTTACAGTTGTATGCCAACTGTTTGACGTTGACAACTTCCTTACATAGGTAGTATCCGTAGTTCTTCCTAATATTAGGTTCTGTCGGTGGGACCACATCATGTTTTAAGAACACCCAACCTATCGTGTTTTGTTCTAGTTTCACTGCGCATACACAGGCCGACAAGGCATCGTATTGTACGTAAGAGGTCAAGAGGCACATGTCTCGGCGGTGTAGCATAACGTAAGGTAGCTTGAGCCGGTCCGCGTCTCTCCGGGCATCTCTACATCCGCATCGCCAGAAGCCGGGAGGATCCCCGTAACCCGGCGATGTGTAGAAAGAAACACGGGATATCGCGTGTAAGGAAGGACATTGAAGTCCGTGCTGAGTTTGAGTTAGTGATTTGGGGGGGCCATGTGGGCTTCACAGTAGGGACGAGACCGAGACCGAGACGACACCGACCATGTCATGTCATGAGAAAAAGACTGAGCAATGGGAATTAAAAGCAAAAGGTCACTGATAACAAGACAACTCACGCCAGATGCATGGCTAAAGCGTCTTGTCCAGGGGTTTCCATCATCCCACCAGGTGAGAGTCCAGCCGCGAAAGCCCCGCCGGCGTCATCGCGTTGACATTGACCCCCACCTGAGACTCTGCCGCAGTATCAGCAGTACCTGTACCTGTAGCAGTAGCAGTACGTCGTCTAGTATTTACTGCCAGACATTCCCCTCAACAACAAACTCTCCTTTTCCCTCTTCATCAACCCTTCATCCTTATTCCCTTTACTCGCAAAACATCGCAATCATGTCGCTGTCCAACAAGCTCTCCATTACTGACGTCGACGTCAAGGGCAAGAGGGTCCTCATTCGAGTAAGTTACCTTTGACAGCAAAAAAGTTGCTGATTGACCCCGCGGTTATGATTGTTGAGCTTGGTTGAGCTCCCCGCACTGCATCATCAGATGTTATGACCATCAATCGAGGTGTTGCCATAAACTGAGCCTCGAGTGATACTATCATAACTTGATCGAAGCTGCAATCATCGCGGTCCATCATTTCTCGGCGTCGCATTCTCTTGTTAAAGCCTCAGTCATACCCCGCCATCGTCAAACTTCAAAGCTAACAAAGCCCCTCCCAGGTCGACTTCAACGTCCCTCTCGATGCCGACAAGAACATCACCAACAACCAGCGCATTGTCGGTGCTCTGCCCACCATCAAGTACGCCCTTGACAATGGCGCCAAGTCCGTCATCCTCATGTCCCACCTCGGCCGCCCCAACGGCTCCCCCAACGAGAAGTACTCCCTCAAGCCCGTCGTCCCCGAGCTTGAGAAGCTCCTTAGCAAGAAGGTCACTTTCGCCCCCGACTGTGTCGGTTCTGAGGTCGAGGAGATCGTGAACAAGGCTGAGGACGGCTCTGTCATCCTCCTTGAGAACCTCCGATTCCACATTGAGGAGGAGGGTTCTTCCAAGGACAAGGAGGGCAACAAGACCAAGGCCGACAAGGCTCAGGTTGAGACTTTCCGCAAGGGCTTGACCGCTCTTGGTGACGTTTACATCAGTGAGTATCCTAATTTTACTTCACCAAGACTACTGTGCAATGCTAACGACAATAGACGACGCTTTCGGCACTGCTCACCGTGCTCACTCCTCCATGGTCGGTGTTGACCTTCCCCAGAAGGCCTCCGGTTTCCTCGTCAAGAAGGAGCTCGAGTACTTCGCCAAGGCCCTCGAGGAGCCTCAGCGCCCCTTCCTCGCCATCCTTGGTGGTGCCAAGGTCTCCGACAAGATCCAGCTCATCGACAACCTCCTTGACAAGGTCAACACCCTCATCATCTGCGGTGGCATGGCCTTCACCTTCAAGAAGACCCTCGAGAATGTTTCCATCGGAAACTCCCTCTTTGATGAGGCTGGCTCCAAGACTGTCGGCAACCTCGTCGAGAAGGCCAAGCAGAAGGGTGTCAAGCTCGTCCTCCCCGTCGACTACATCACCGCCGACAAGTTTGACAAGGATGCCAACACCGGCTACGCCACCGACAAGGACGGTATCCCCGACGGCTGGCAGGGACTTGACTGCGGTGAGGAGTCCGTCAAGCTCTACAAGGAGGCCATCGCCGAGGCCAAGACCATCCTCTGGAACGGTCCCGCCGGTGTCTTCGAGTTCGAGAAGTTCGCCAACGGCACAAAGGCCACCCTCGACGCCGTCGTCGACGCCGTCCAGAAGGACGGCAAGATCGTCATCATTGGTGGTGGTGACACCGCCACTGTCGCCAAGAAGTACGGCGTCGAGGACAAGCTCAGCCACGTCTCTACCGGCGGTGGCGCTAGCTTGGAGCTCCTCGAGGGCAAGGAGCTGCCCGGTGTTACTGCTCTGTCCAGTAAGTAAATAATATCCAATGTTGTTGGAGTACGACGTATATGAACCTGTTGATGACGGGCTATGAAAATGGAAAAAGGTCGGGCAGGAAGGGCTAGTCTGTAGCAGAGCAGAGCAAAGTAATCAAATACCAAATACCAATAGAGGCGTAAAAGCGTCATAAAAACATTACACACGTTCCGAGACTTTGCTGAGTGCGCTGTATGAATAAAATAAAACCACCTAACAATCCTAAAGCTCTGTTCCTATGATCCATACCTTTTACGCTTGTGTCATACCATAGTTTCATTCTGACTCCCCAACACTGGTCTCGGAACCCTCATTGTCGTCATGGGGTATCAAATTTCGCTCACGCCCTGCGTCCCATTCCTCACTGATAGTCTTGTTACTCGGATTCTCAGACTGGTCAACGTCTAAAAACCGCCTTTCACTGTACTCAGGACTCTCAAACCCCTCAGGAGCCACTTCCTGCTGCTCGCGTTCCCCAACCCGGTCCTCACTGCGACTGTTGTCAGCTGGATACCCATGCGGGCTACTACCCTCGGTGTCGAGGCATTTGCCAGGCGGATCGGAAGGCGGATCAGAAAGCGGATCGGGAGGCGTATACAAGTACGACATGGAAAAGTCCGCAGCCTGTAAAGGTCGACGAGGCGGCGAAGATCGGCTACGCAGCTAGCGCGCGATGGCTATGTTTCCTCCACCCTCTGAGGTGACGGAAATGTCATCTCTATCTGCTTGGTCTTCGGGAGGTAATCGTTCAGATGGGGAAGAGTGTCCAAACCTATCATCCAAGGACGGACTAGGAAGACGCATCTCAGGCGGCGAGGAGTGTGGACCGGTGTGAATATGCACATCATCCCACTGCTCGGGAGGCTCTCTGTCCTCCGGATCTGAGGCATACCTGCGACGGCTCACCCTGACAGAGGCTTCGTACTCTTCAACAGCCGCCCTATGCGCGGCCGCTGCAAACGGCGCAAGTTGTAAGTTATTTAGAGCTCGTTCCAACACAGATATAGACTGTATTGAGTGGGCTTGTCTCGTGCGCGACATGGGTACTGCGGGATCGTCACGTCGAGGTGCAGGCTTTGTACGTTTTCGAAGCCTCGGGTTCCGACTCGCCGCGCGTTTTCGGGACTTACGTTTTTGGGACTTCAAAAACAAACTCGGATACTTTCTTTTAAACCTCATCATATTTTTCCACATCCTCCGCGCGCACTTGCACTTTAAGCAGTAGCAATTGTCGCATTCGCACACTTTCGACTTTCCGTTGCAGCCACAATTGCAATCAAACGCCCCTGGGCCTTTGGGTGGCTTGCCAGAACCCTAGCCGTTGGCAGTCACATGTTCATCAGCTGTTGGGGCTTCCGTGTTATCGAGGTCGTCATCATTGATCATGTCTGACTGATATGTGTATCGCTGTTGTCTTTGTTCACAACATCCCATCTTCTGGGCCCGGACTTGACTGTCCTCAAGACTGCCCAGGTATACTGTCATCTTTCCTATAGGAACCTCGGGTACAAAGATATTGCTTGCAGCGTTGTCTTCTTCCTTGCTGTCTGGGCATTCCTAAGCCGTTGTATTCTCCTCGCTCACTCGAAACTTCTCGAGATGCTCTGTCATTAAATGTACAGGGGCGCCCATCTGGCAATTGACAGTTGTTGCAGTGTTTGAAAGCACGGCTTTTGCCCGGCTCGTCGCGCGGTAGGGGTCTTTGTTGTGATTCTATCGGCGTTTGGCCTCGACCTTCTTGAGCTCTTCCCTATATACCGGTTAACACCTGGCAACAAATAAAGCTGTGCGTGAATATACCTGAGCTGTTGTGAGAAGTCATCACTTGTATCATCGTCGTCCCAGCTCTCTTCCCAGAGGTGCTTGGTCTCGCCGCTACCCTTGGCAGCTTCGGTCTGGTCCTCGGGCCAATCTGTATCTTCGTTAGTTACTGGTAGGAAAGAGGGTGCAAATGGCCGCGGACATACCATCAACAGGGAAGTCCTCAAACTCGTCGTCCTCGCCGAGAGCGGCGGGCTTCTGCTCTGGCTTTTGCTCGACAGGCTTGTCTTCTGTGGTCTTGGGGTCTGTGGACGCCATTGTGAAAGTTATAAGTGAGCAGTAATTAATTAGTTATGATGAAGGGAGTACGGTGTGATTAACTGGACGTATAATGGCTGTTGTGTTGAGTTGATGTTCGAGGAACGGACTGTGGAGACCTTTCGGTGATGATGCGGTAGCTGGAGCCTTGCGGTAACGCGGGAAAGCGCAACGGAAGAAAGATCCACCGGTGTTGAATGTAGGGTAAGAGCACTGAGAGGGCAATGTTCGATGTAAGCCGATACCTGATAATAACGAGTCGCAGAATTGATCTTTAGATTAGATGTCATTTGTGAGGGAAAGTTTGATAATTCATGCAATACTTTGTATGAATCAAACGATTTCAGCCCTTGTTTGTGTTAATGCCTAGCCGAGATGGTTTACAAATTTATGCTGATTCTAGCATACAGTGAACATGAGAGCAGCTGCTTACATCGAGCGAATCAAGCATTGGGTTGCTATTTGATTGGATATACCTTAACCAATCTTCGATCAGTTAAGATCAAAGTTACATGCCCTTGAAGATAGAACTGTCTGCAGGTTCGGAGATGAAGAAAACTATGGTCAATGTTGCGCGTTATGACAATAACGTTTTGTTTACTTGCGGGTTTGTGTCAGGTCGGTTGTGTCTTGTGCAGTATTAGTGTGTTCATCAATGCAGTAAGGTCACAAAGGATGCAGGGAGGGAGGCCAACGACGCGCCCTTATCATCATCTGTCTCACAGTACTCGAGGCGAAAAGGAGAGGGTTACAATAGAGGAGCAAAAAACAACAGATTATTGATGCGTCGGAATGACCAGCAAAATGCGACCGAGGGGAATCGAACCCCTCTCTAACGCTTGGAAGGCGTTAATGCTAACCACTACACCACGGTCGCTAGTGATTGAATTGTTGTAAGGACGTCTTCTTATACTACCCTAATTATATACGTCAGTCTGTGTCATCATCTGTCGCAATCTTGGACTACATCACGGAGGAGTCGGCGGCGCCATCACCAGCCAGCGTCCGTCGTATCCATCAAACTCCTCCTCAATAACCCTCGACGTCTTCCCCCAAGGCACCCGAAACGCGCCAGAATTGAACATGGGCGAATAAATCGTTACAGGTCCCTTTCCTGTCGTCCCCGCCTTCGCATCAAGCTGTACTCTCATTTCCCTCAAAGCTTTCCGCGTCTGCGCCAAAATCTTTCCCGCGGCATCCTTCCCTGGCTTTCCTGTCCTCGGATTCGGTCTACCGTACCCATAGCTGGTGAAGAGACACACAATATGTATATGAGGTGCTCCGCTCGCCATGTCTGAAGGCTGTGGTGTAATGATGTAGCATTGCCCTGCTAGGTTTCGCGATGGCCATCTCGAAGACACGTCGGCATGGCAGTATTTTTTGTACTCTGCGCATGCTGCTGGAAAGACAGTCGCAAGTTCGGCTGCTATGCCTGCGCCCCACTCGGCGATGCAGTTTGTCGCGTGCACGAGGTAGATGTCTGATGGAAGCGACCGAATGGCGTTAAGGGCTGTCGCTTCAAGTGTGAAGATTGGTGCTGTCATTTGGGTGGTGGACGGATTTAGGTGAAGGGTGATAAAAACATAGCCCTTACGAGGAGACCAAGTGGTTTCTTCTTATGCGCGTTCTTCGTTCTCGGAAACGTAATGGAGGTGAGTCACCGGCAAGACAGCCATCCCCGACCAGCGTCAATTAACAACTCAGGTCATGGAATAATATCGCAATATTAAAAACACGTCTTTGATGATTATCGTGGCCTTTCAAGTGAAAGACGAGCGACGGAAGAGTTTGTTTAAACTTGATGGCGTTCGCTTAGGCCCTCAGCTCCCTAAGCTACGGCCTTGGCCAGAAGAGGCAGAGAACAACGTGAATTCAGGTATCCTGGAGACAAAGAATTTTTATCCGGACGCAGTGTCATTGGGAATGAGAACTGTATCGTGGCCTCAACTCGAACTGTTCAAGAACTCGCTCCTCACCGAGTGGGTGTGTTGCGTCATGGCTTTGTTCGGGAGAGCATGACCAGGAACATCCAAGAAGTCCTTTCATGAACCGACATGCTCGATATTCTATATATAAAAGATAGGTGATTCAGACAGGCTTTTCTATTGAGACCTGACTCTGAACGGACACTGCCCTGACGTATAGCTCAGCAGACGTCCCTCCTAGGGAGCAACTCTCAGCTCAAAAACAACCACTTAAAACAGTTCGCACGAAGCAACCTGCCGACAAGAGCGCTTTCAAAAGACATGACTTGGACAAGCAACCGACTTTTGCACGCTACTAACTTCACTAGGCACGTCGCAGTAGGGGTTCGCCCACATCTCCTGACTCCGAGCCCTAGGCAACCAAACTCAACATGCAGCAAACTTTGACAGAGCTTTTTACAACCAATGGGTCAGCACAGGCAAACCAGAGATAACCCTTATATACTAAAATAACTACGATATCCAGTAACGTAGAGCAATGACGGAATGGCAAGGGCCGGCGTCCAGAGCTCTGCAGGTAAGTAAAAACCATCAACAAGTGTTGATGGTTCAATTCCCTCTCCCTCTGCCCCCCAAAAACACAGAAAGAGCGTATGAACAAACAGCAGATCAAAATTACAGAAAGAGCGTTAAGAACAAACAGCACAAGAAAAAAAAAAAGAAAAAGTTCCATATAATAACATATCTGCCATTTACCATCATATAACTTGCCATATAAATTGCCATATATCTTCTCGCATCTCTATTATTTTGCCAGTTGTACCCACTTTGGCTTTTGTCACATCTCATCACCCGTCTTCTCTAGTTGACTTTGCCAACTCCCCGACGAAACACCCTTTCTTGCGGGGAAGCCTTGCTGCTAGATGAGCGATATGAGTTCCTTCGAAGCTTTAGTAATTTGTAATTTATAGCACTTAAGGCAATGATGACAAACCTGCAGTCTCCCCATGTTTTCGCTGCCATTTCCGTTATCTTGAGGTGAAAGTAGCAGCCCTGCCAAATACTTCTTCGATTCTTGTACCTTGATGACTTGCTAAGAGAAAGTTAGCCACGTCTTTATGCAGTTGATGTGGCTGACCTGTTCGAACGAGTCGCGGATGTAGAACCGTACGGTAGTCACCTCCCGCGACTGGCCGATACGGTGGATGCGCGCCAATGCTTGTTCCTCCAGAGTTGGGTTCCTAAACAGTTAGTGTCGCATTCCTCAAGAAGTTTGGAGGAAACACTTACCAGTGTGGTTCCATAAGGTATGCTCTAGTTGCGACTGTCAAGGTAAGGCTAGAAGGCATCAGCTGTCGCGCTCAAATGTGACTGCCCAGCTAGGGGCTACTAGAAAATTTGGCCTTTAAGCTTCAGAGTATACACGGTAAACCACCCAAATCGTGGTTTAACATGCCATAGTATGACCCGCTAATACCACCTCTTATGCTCTCGCCAGCCAAGGCTTCTGACGCCACGAGGATTGGGTTATTACTTACCCAGCTGCACCGCAAGATAAGGTAAGAAGCATAACACGAACTGCTGGATCATGCCTGAATTTGTCTACAATATCCTGCCTGTCTTTTTGTGGTACTTTGCCGTCGAATCGAACGCTGGGTATGGCGGACTGATTGAGCCCAGCCTCAACAAGACCGAGAGTCAACCTCCATGTTGAAAACACAATGCTGAGGTCTGTCAGTCGCTTTGCATGGTAAAGGCTTCCAGGAAGTAATTGCTTACCATTTCTCATTTGGTGCAAGCGTTTTGATATCTGAGATCAAAGCCGCTACCTTTGACGGTAAGCCCCTGTTTGCCTGCGGCTTGATATCTGAGAAGCTCGACTCT
The DNA here is from genome assembly GCA_013186375.1 of Fusarium aywerte. Lineage (NCBI taxonomy): Eukaryota > Fungi > Ascomycota > Sordariomycetes > Hypocreales > Nectriaceae > Fusarium > Fusarium aywerte. The sequence goes on from JABCQV010000046.1 coordinate 52,231, forward strand.
AGGGCTTGGCCGCTCCCAGAAACAGGAGCCATCGGGCAACAGGGGTTATGACGGCATTTGGCACCTCGTTGGAGCCGTTTTGCGCAATCAGAACAGATGTAAGAGAGGCATTTGAAGAACAGAGGACTTTGTGACGTAACTGCAGGATCCTCCAGTTCTGTCTCCGTAATGTCCAATGTTGATGAGCAGCAGAGACATACCATGGGTCCCATTTCTCGCTGCACGTTGAATGTGCTTTGCGCGGTATCCTTCCAAGACGCGGCTTGTGAGATTTGCTGTGACTTGGAGTGCCTTGAATCATAGTGCAGTCCCAAGTTACACACGAGTCGTAGTGAGTCAATTTGCTGTAGGACATTGACGTAGGCACCTGATTTAACAGAGTCAGTCTCACCTTTCATAGCCTCGTCGATACTGATGATGGTATTCTCGTGCAGCCTGTTGTACAAGGCCCTTTCTTCCGAACTGAACTCGACAGGGCACTGTAGGTCTCGCCTGGGCGGAAGACTGACTGTTCCCTTGTCGCGTCGGAGAAGTAGACAGTTGGAGAGACGCTTAAGCCGCCTCAAGGCTTCCTGGTACTGCCCAGCTTTCCAGAGGTGGGATATATCGGTATCGAAGCATCTCCTGTCAGTATAAGGATACGCTCTGATGAACTTGAAGAGGGTCGCAAGATCTCCAAGTCGGTTCTGTAAAGGGGTGCCAGTAACAGCCCAACGAGATCTGGATTCGAGCGCGCATATAGCCTGTGACATTTTTGAGTTACCGTTGCGGATAAGGTGAGCTAACTTGGTCAGTCCGATCGTGGTCAATAGCACTGCTGGGCCCTACCTTCGTCAAGAATGATCCTTTTCCATCGAACCGAGAACAGCAAAGAAGACTTTGAGCTATTCGATTGAGTCCATTCGGCAGAAATCGTATGGTATGTCGTCAATACAACTTTGGAAGTCCTAAGCTCGTCGATTGATGTCAATCGGTCTTCGCGATGATGCCGGCGATGACTCAAGGCACCCTCAACAACGTGTCTACGGCACCGTTAGCTTAACACGTGGAGTGGACGTCAGAACGAACTCAGCGAGCTGCTCTTCCCATGTTCCCATCACTATTAGAAGTTAGCTCAATGATAGCTGACCATGGCGCTTGTAGCATCTTACAGGGAGGAGGCACAACAACAAGAGTTGCGGGGACATCTATATGAAACTCTTCACCGGTAGCAATCTCATCATGGTTGCTTTCCAAGTCTGAAGCAACCAACGCGATCATTGTTAATGTCTTTCCTAGTCCCATAGGATCGGCTACGATGCCCCCATAGCATTGAGGGGGCTCTTCGGATTGGGACGCATTGGAGACTCGGTTTACAAAACTATAGCATAAGTGAGTCGTGCGAAGTAGGCGGCAGAGAATAGACGGAGACTTACAATCTCCCTTGATCTGTATCCATTATTTCCCAAAGGTCTGGCATCTCGTCGAATCCCCATCCCCGCTCCCGACGCAGCATGAAGGTAAGAGCTTGCTTTTGGTGTCTAACATTTGGTGAGTTTTTAGGTAAAGTCGTGTAATAGAGTGTGAAACCAACCTCCTGAGTTCCCGCTTAATAGCTAAGGGTTGTGAGGCTTCCTCAAGATTCTCGTGGGTATTCAAATCGTCTAACAGTTCAGGTTGATGGGGAACAACCTCCAGTTCCGCAGCGGTAGAACCTTGGACAATTACCTCAGAAAGTAGAAGGGCGGATGAAAAGTCTTCTGAGGACAGTCGATGAGGGTTGCAGTATCTGACATCCCGATGACATTCTCTCGGGTCTTGCAGGAAGAGTTGGTAGTCTTCAAACCAAGATCCTAGCTCGTCGAATAAATCTAAAGGGCCATAGATAGTGATTTCCAGAGTGCATGGTAGCATTGATAGATCGCGCGGTGCCTTCTGGAGCCCAAGACTCCGAGAACCATCGACCACGCATGAGACATGGAGGTCAAGAGAGGTCTCATCGAGAAGACCCTGCATCACCTGCCCATGTTCGGACATTATGCGGCCAAAAATCTCGGATGTGTCTTTGGCAGTAAAACGGCTTGAAGACTCGAGCTTTGTCGGAAATGAGTTTGGAATACTTTGCGTTGCCCCCCTTCGCTCGCACCGCGCAGAGATGCCTAAAATCTAGAAACTCAGTACCTCAGCGACCAACAAGACTCCTTTCGACACTCACCATACCGAAGCATACAATGGTATTTCGAGCTTCCTGGCGCTCTGGCTGTACCTGTATAGGGAATTCGAGCCGTTGTTCTGTAGGTAGCCTGCTATCCCACGGCTGAGATGGCGGTAGGGTGTATCGCTCAGAAGAGACCGGCCATTGTTGCAATTTCTCAATCGACGGGCCCGTCAAAGTTGAGGAAACAGAGCGCTGACCGTAGAATGAAGCATAGCTCGGGCTCTCTTCTGGAGTAGCTAAAACACTATGGTAAGGTGATCTGTTATTGTGCCGCTGAGCTTGAACGGGTGGTGCGTCTGGAAAATCGTAGGTTGACTGACCCCAGAAGGATGAATGCTGAGAGTAACTGCGTTGAGGCTGGTTCTCGCCTTCTTCATCTATCCGCTGTCGCTTGGGTGCTCGACTTAAAATGTGTTGCAGGTCCATCCTCTCAAAGCACAATAAGAGTGGGAGGGATGTCACTGGTTCACTGAGGAAAGAGAAGGTATCTTACCTTTTACAAGATATCGTGAGGTTGTGGGAAGTGTTTGGGCATGAAGATTATGCCTTGTCAGGCATTCTTTTCTGAATTGCAAGCCCAGGGCATTCTTTCAGGCATTCTCCGCAGCAAAGTGCAAATGTCTGGTTGATTGATTGGCGCTCCATCTGCACCTTACTATGCATCGTTCAGTTTGTGGTGGCTGTGTTGATCTTGCACTTGGGCATTAAAAACTGACTAAAATCCTGTTTTATTTTACCAACGTCTTTCAAAAATTCATCCCTTTATTATCCCATATACAGGAAACTGTTATTCATTTGATGCGGAGAGAATATGCCACTCAAACCTGCAGTTTCGACGCTTGCACGAAATACCATCAAGGCAGCATATGATGAACTTGATCGAACGATTAGCCCAGGCGACAAACGGGACTTTCCCCACACGACACTACAAGATGTTCAGAACGCTGCCCTCAAGATCGAGAACCAGCTCGCTGCTCGTCAGTCCCTTCGCAACATGCGTCGTCTTATGCCACTATTTCGGGGTCTTGAGCACTACTCCAAAGTCGTCGATGTCTTGTGTAATGGGACCCCATTCCTCCCTTGGATCTGGGCACCAATCAGTCTTGTTTTAAGAGTGGCGTCAGAATTTGTCGAAGCATTTGAGACAATAATCAAAGGATATGCCAGTATTGCTGAGCCACTGAAGCGGTTTGAGATTCTCAGTGATGCTTTCATCAATGTGCCAGACTTTCAGCACACGCTGGCTGTATTTTATGCTGATATTCTCACGTTTCACAAATATGCCTATAAATTCGTCCGCCGGAGTGGTGAGCTCTCACTAATCGAACTATAATCTCGTATTCTATCTAACATCACGGCTAGGCTGGGCACTGATGTTCTCTACATCATGGGGCCGTTTCCAAAGACGATTTGGTAACATCCTCGAGGACTTAAACAGACATGGTGCTCTGATCGATCTTGAAGCAAACGCTCATGATATCTCTCAGGCTAAAACAATGCGAGAGGATATCAGAAAATGGAGAGAAGAAAGCGAGAATCGAGTTCGCCAACAAGACATAGAGCAAAACGCGAGCCAATATGAATCAATCGTATCTTGGCTCAAGACCAACGAGGCGGACCAGCTGGCCATTATTGATTCGATATCTTCCGAGGCAGCAGACTATCACGGTACTTGTGCATGGATACTCAAAAACAAAAAGGTCCTTACTTGGGCTGATACTAAGCGAGACACACCAGCCCTTTGGCTGAGAGGCTCAGCTGGTACGGGAAAAAGCGTCTTGTGCGCGCAACTAGTCAACTTTCTCAAAGGAACAAAATTCGTGGCTTATCACTTCTGCTCGTATCTCTATGAATCATCGACAATGTATGAGCAGATTCTGAAGTCCCTCATCCTTCAAATAATCAGGAAGGACGGAGACCTAGTATCACACGTCTATACATCATATATCTTGGAAAGAAAATCATTGACAAGAATGACTCTGGAACAGCTGCTGCAAAAGCTTCTCGTAAGCATGGCGAGCGAAGCCAACAAGTCGTCATGCATCTGGATTGTTATTGATGGCCTAGACGAATGCAACGCGGAAATGCAAACGTGCTTTGTGCGGCTCATAAACCAGCTCACTTATAAGTCCGTGGTACCGGAAAGTACTACGTGCAAGGTTTTGATCGCTAGCCGTGGTCCATCAGATTCGTTGGAGAGACTGAAGAGAAAACAAATTATCTCTTTAACGGAAGAGAAAAGCTCACTAAATGCGGCTATTCGTCAATATGCTGGCCAGAGGCTCGAGGCAATGAAAACGAGGCTCTGCCAAATTGGTTTGGAGCATCCTGAGATTGAGGAGATTCAGAATACGATTGTAAACAAGGCCGACGGTAAGTAGCCACTGCACCAAATTTCTTTCGAATGGGAATAGTCTAACAGTTTAAAGGAATGTTCCTTTATGCCAGGCTTGTCGTTGACTACCTGGCCAGCAACGTCTTCTTCAGTGGCGATGAGATGAAGGAGTCGGTGAGCCAATTGCCGCCGAGGCTGACTGACTTGTACGTTGGTTACTTTGAACCTTGCCCTTTGGAAATACTAACAAGAATATTAGATACCAGAGAATATTGACTCAAATCCTGGCCCAGTTGGATTCTCGATCCGTTGATCGCATCCGATGCGTACTGGGTTGGATTTCGTTCGCAAAACGCCCATTGAAGAGAATTGAACTCTTGTCTGCCATCACGTTCAGCTTTGGGGACCCCCAAGTCTCGCGATTAGCACCCCAATACATCCTTGACATATGCAGCACTCTGATCGAGGAAGGGAGAGATACAACAATAGCGTTCATTCACAACTCGGTTAAAGAGTAAGTAAAATAAAGTGACAAGCAGTCAGAAGCTGAATTGAGATAAGGTTCCTATAGACAGCTTCGAAGCAGGTTGTTATCACACGAGACCAAGCGCTTCAGGAGCATGGTGTAGCTTCTTTAACCTGTCTTCTCTCTGGATTGGCGATCTTTCGCTCCGAGTATCCTGAACAGGATAGAATTCTGCGCGTAGCAAAGGGATTATACGGTTTCCACGTTTACGCAACCGAGTTCTGGACCGAGTACCTACTCTGTTGCCCAGATTTCGATATTTCGACGGATGAAAGTTCACCAGGGCTCTTGGTTCGCCTCGCCTGTCGGCTGGCAGATGAGCTGGAAAGGTTAACCCCAGCAGCATCAGACGAGAGCGTCACTGTCGAAGTGGCTCATAAGCGGCTGGTGAAGCTGCAAGAATATCCACTACTTTGGAAGCACGTCGGCCGCGCTTTGGAAGCCAGATCTCCAAGAAACCTTGAACATAGAGTAATACAGCGTCAGGGTATGTATTTCCTAGTCGCTCTCTGCTTTTTACTAATTTTCTATCCAATAGAAGAAGGAGACCGGGACCGACCAAAAGTATTGCTAGTTTCTGATACAATCAGCGACTTGCTCACTTCGTACCAGGAAGTCGTCAGATCGTTGATTGGGCGAACGTTTTATCCTGGACTATCAGCTGATGAGGTGGAATATTTCAAAGCTCACTTGGGTACTACTGCTTTCACGTGTCATTTAACTGCGTGCTCAAGAGCAACGATTGGGTTTGATAACGAAAAGCTACTGAGAGAGCATGAGAGATCCCATATCAACTGGTTGCGATGCACAGTTCCGGGATGTCAATTTCCTCCTCGATTCTCACCTCGTACTCTGAGATTACATGTGAGAAAACACCATAGCTCACCTTGTACTCCGAAGCCAATCCGCCAACCTGCACTTAACGCAAGCAGGGTCAGGCACAACTTCTCTCAACGTTCTCAAGCCACCCCGAATGGACGGCGCAGCCACTTTGAGAGACTCGCGGTCGAAGCGATCGATAAGGATAAAGATCTTGGTCTTCCTCCTCCATTAGATCTGCCGTCCCTTGGTGGTTGGGGGAATGAAATTGATCCTCATGGTGATTTTGATGATTTATTTGACGGACTTTGAATGAATTAAAGTACCGACACAATAGAGTATGATTACTAAGATTTTTGATAAACACCTCTAATTATATATATACGTTTAAGTATTCTGCAATACCCTTGGAGATAGATCTCAAGGGTTGGCAGCTGTATTACCTACTATGACTTTCCTATACCGATTCTACGAACCAGAGTCATCCACTCGTTAAACCCTCAAATTCAGCTGTTTGCAGATTGTCCTTTCATCCATATCCTAAAACCTCTCAAGGGAATGCCAAGTTTGCCAATGGCCGCTCGCATAAACCCTTTCTTGAGTAACGAGTTAGATTCTTTGCATATCAAATATGCTATCGGTCTCGACCACAGACCCGCTATTACTCCCTCGAGCTATATCTCTTTAAGGTTCAATCCCGCCACTCGAAACAAGGGTGTAAAGAAGTAATCCAATCACAGGAATTCCACAAAAGATTTTCGCACACAAGCAATCCTCTTTGTCGGCTCACTCCATACGGGGAACTGGGGCACAAAAGTTGGGCTAGAAATTGCTTATTGTTTGTAAAGAGGGACCGAGGATATGAACGCCTCGGCTTGTGATGTGCGGTATTTTTGTCCGAAAAACCCTAGACTGTATCTATCCGTTGGTAAAGTCCCTTTTTTTCTCTGTCTCCTTTCTAAAAAGAGTGTTTCCCCTGGTTACATTCATTTTACCCGAAAATCTTAATTGGGAAGCGAAGGAAAGCAAGCTCACGCGATGACTATTTCTGACGTTATTGCGTCTCCGGGTTATTACCATGACGCGGAGAAGGACTCCTCCTCCAAAGCAACCCCGAATGAGGAGATCGTGCAACGAAATGTCTTTGGAGATGAGACGCATCGAAGGCTCAAGGGCCGTCATATTCAATTGATTGGTATTGGAGGCACTATCGGTACTGTTTTGTTTGTATGTTTCTATCCTCAACCTGTTACCCCACTTACTTCTGGTACTCTATGAGGATGCAAATGTCTTCATGGCTAATGATAGATATTTGATAGGTCCAAATTGGCAAAGGCCTTATGCAAGGTGGTCCTGGAAGTCTATTTATCGCCTTTTCGTTCTGGTGTCTTATTGTTCTCACAATCACAATGGCTATCGCCGAGATGGTTTCGTACACACCAATCTCATCTCCCTTCGTCCGGTTCGCAGGAGTCTACGTTGACGAGGCTCTCGGTTTCGCCTCTGGATGGAATTTCTTCATTTTCGAAGCCGCACTTGTGCCATTTGAAGTCACAGCATGTCACTTTATTCTTCAATTCTGGACAGATGCGATCCCTGTGGGTGCTACTATAGCCGTCATCATCGTCTTGTATGCGCTCATCAATCTCATGGCGATCCAATACTTCGGAGAGACGGAATTTTGGGCTTCAGTTGGAAAAGTGGTTTTGATCGTTGGACTCATCTTTTTCACCTTTATCGTCATGGTCGGTGGTAATCCGCAAGGAGACGCATTCGGGTTTACCTACTGGAAGAGCCCCGGAGCTTTTAACGAGTTATATTATGATGGCGCGCTGGGGAAATTCGTGGGCTTCTTGTCTTGTCTCATCCAAGCAGCGTTCTCTATTTCAGGTCCTGACTACGTTGCCATGGCTGCCGGCGAAGCCGAAAACCCTCGCAAGATCCTCCCGCGGGCTTTCAAGACGGTATTCTACCGCTTGACGTGCTTCTTCGTGCTTGGATCGCTGTGCGTGGGTATCCTTGTACCATACGATGACCCCAACATGATCGCCGCGTTCAGAGATGGAAAGTCTGGAGCTGCTGCTTCTCCATACGTTATTGCCATGGACCGCCTTGGCATTCGAGTTTTACCTCACATCGTCAACGCCATGATTCTCGTCTCGGCATTCTCAGCTGGAAACTCCTATGTCTTTTGCGCCACGAGATCTCTGTACGGCCTTGCTCTCGAGGGTAAAGCACCGCACTTCCTCAAGACATGCACCAGGACGGGCGTCCCTATCTACTGCGTCACCGTTGTTCTAGCCATCGCGTTGCTGTCTTTCCTGCAGCTATCAAACAGTTCCGCGGTTGTGCTGAGTTGGTTTGTCTCACTGGTCACTGCCTCCCAGCTGATCAACTTTTGTGTCATTTGCCTCACATACCTTTGCTTCTACCGCGCTATGAAGATTCAGAACTTTGATCGCTCCGTACTTCCATACCGAGCGTGGTTTATGCCATACGCCGCCTATATAGGTCTTGTGGCGACGTTTATCATGGTTTTTGTTGGAGGATATACAGTCTTTTTGCCCGGCATGTGGGATATTCCCAACTTTCTCTTTTCGTAAGTATTTATTCTTACCAGCGGGTATGACTCGGCTAACATTCCCAGCTACACCTCTGTTGGGTTATTTCCCGTGCTCTACATCGGGTGGAAGATTGCGCATAAGACCAAGATCCACAAGCCGACTGAAATCGATCTCAAATATAATTTGGCTCCTATTGAGGAATACGAGCGGGATTATAAATCTCAACCACCAAGGTATGTTTTCGCCTTGTACTTAAGAAGTCTGGCCTGCTAACAGAGTCTGCACAGAAATTGGTTTGAGAAGATTTTACACTTTCTGTTTGAATAACGCGAAATGGGCGAGGCTATGACCATTGAGGTTAGGTCAAGGGAGATATTCCACCTGAACCAACAGTCCGAGTCTACGACCGTTGAGACCTGTTCATAAAATCAGTTATCTAAGATACCCCGATAGAAATAGATTTTGTTAAGAGCATGAGCTTCATTTCAGATGAATCTTCCTCCACACCTTTCCCTTGGTTTTATTCGTGGACTGTCACGTCTTGACGTGAAACTCATTACTCGGTGAAGGCCCCGATAAGGCCCAGGTAATACCGTCCTCCACCACTCTATCCCACCTAGCCGAAGCAGAAAGTTTCTCTTCATAACATCTAAATCCATGCGGTAGTCCAATAAACAGATTGACATCAGTAGGAACCCTATAATATATCAGCCTAGCCACTATTAATAAGTACAGAATACTCACCCAGCTTCGGTCAACATCTTAGCATATAAAAGCCCTTCATCCCTCAGAGGGTCTAAGCCAGCTACACCGATCACAGTTGGTGGCATGCCCTTGACTTGTTCTGGCGTCGCATTACCAGGATTAATCTTCAGATCGTTGTTGTCTGGGTCATTAATCTTGAGAAGACTGGTGAACCAGCGGAGTTCGGCAAGTGAGAACATAGGTGCTGACTCATTTTGCTTATAAGAAGAGATTGAAGGATCTCTCATTTTCTTCAGTTGAGGTTTGTAGCAATTGACGTGTGCCAAACATGGTATCATCAGAACTTGGCCAGCGATAGGCGGACGAGAGTTTGTCTTCCGATTAAGATGTCTTTGCAGCGTGAGAGACGCAGCCACCCAAGCACCTGCAGATATCCCACCAAGAACCACTTTCTGGGGATTGCATTTTAGCTTGTGCATGTTATCGTGCGCCCACTCAAAGGCATCTTCGGCATCGTTCCATTGCGTGGGATATGTATACTCAGGGGTATGTCTGTAGTTGACGTTGAGAACAGTGACTTTAGACCCGATGGCTATTCGAGCACATATGGCATCTTCAGCGTCGAGTGTCCCAAACATGAAGCCACCGCCTTGCAGATGTATGTATAATGGAAGTAGTTCTTCTTCAGAGACTTCAATCGGTCTGTAGAGGCGTACTTGTATGCTAGAACCATCTCTAGAAGGAATCGAATGGTTCTGTATCTGAAGTTGAGGCGCCAAGGCTACCATGAACTGTCTCGTGGTGGCTTCTCGTTCCTCGTTGGCCAGCCTCACCATATCCGCAAGAGGTAGTTCCGGTCCGGCCGCCGACGGCATTGCTTGTTCCAAAGCGAGCCATTCCTCGCAGCTGCCGCCATAACATGAGAAATCGCACATGGTATTTGGCTAAATGACCAAAAAGCTAGAGGCAAGGGCGCAAGGAGGCCGAGTTCTGGGCCGAGGGTATTTGCAAATGCCCCACTCGACTATCTAGTGCCAATAAGGTGGAGAAACGGAACAGTTATCAAATTCTTGACTGGGACAGTAAGTAAGTCATGTCTGGACTAGTGTGAAACAATACACTGGTTAGGGAATGATATCTTTATGAGATTATGGATTGTTAGATCTGCAATCCGAGGAGCTTGTCCAAGAGACTACTGTAAAAAGGATATGTATCATCTGGAAAAAAGTAACCGATATATTAAGAAAGAAAACGTGAAAAATGCACCAGTGATGTCTACTAAAGACATGATACCACCAGAAGCTCAAACCATGAAGGCGATAAGATAAGGTTGCGTCATCTGTCGAAGACACTATAGTAATAAAATGGAAGAATACAAGGATCCTCTCTGAAAGGTACACTATCACCAACGGTGGAATTCCCATTCAATTTGACTGTTGATTGTTTAAAATGGTAGATGTGCCATCGGATCTAGATACATCCAAGCTATTGAGTATGATAAGTCACGAGACTTCCTACCATGTCTGGCCCCGAGTTTAGGTGTCTGACTTGGCAATAGTTTATAAGTTAGCTTTGCAGTTGTTTTATTAGACAGGACTCCTTAGTCGACAAATACATGCTTCAATTCGGCTTAGGCGCCGAGACCTGCCGTAAGCCACGACACATCTTGGGATATAAACCTTGTCGGCTTAAATACCCGAGCCGTCTAGCCGATGCTGCTGACGTAGTCAATCCTTGGTTATTCGAGATCTCGAGATGATAGGGCAAACTGTCTTGTGAGAGGCCATCTGAGAAATGATTGTATCGAGCACATGGGTCATCCTCATTGAGAGAAGCCTAAAGAGGGTTACCCCCAGATATGACAATGACGCGGAATTTACGTTCGATGCCAAATCCAACAAAATTTGTTTCATTGACTCTTTTCGATTTCTAATAAGGGACAACTCATCAATCGCCAAGATGGGGTCGCAGTCCTCTCAGATTTCATACGCCTTCTCAGTGACATTGATGGTGTTGGGCTCAGCTATCCAGGGATCGGGAAGAGACGTCTGGATAAGGTTGCGTGTCACGTTGGGGGCGAAGACTAGAGACGCGCTTGGCTGTGCTTGATTTTGATATTTGAGTTCCATTCGCTTGACGGAAGCTACCGATTTTAGACCCTCAGAGGCTGGTTGGGGGCCGTGAGTGTGAGAATAATATCATGATATTGACCTGTGCTACACAACGACATGGAAAAATTCCCGTCGCTCTCAGTCCTGCGGATAGAGTGTGATACTTTATGCAGATGCTGAGGTTTGATGGTGTATATCTTGGATATGGTACTGAGGTATTTGCTTCCGGGTCAGGCTGAAAAAAAGCTATACTTCCTGGCTAAAAGAAGATACCATATGAGAGACCAGGAGAAGATGGACTTGTCTCGGTCAACTTGGGCACCTGCGGGTTCTTTTGGTTTGTGGTGTTGGTAACGGCATGAACGTAGCATACTTGGAACGGTGTAGCTGTGGCTTGGGCGTTGTTGGATGGGGAATACTTCGTGAATTGGGACTACAAATGACAACCTGACGCAAGACCTTGCTGTATATCTGACCACGCTATGTAGTTCCAATAGGACGGGCCGGTACTACCTGAATAATCTATTTAGAAACATGTTTATGCCGAAGTTGCAGTATTGTCAAAATGATTCCTCCTCCTTGATTCAAAGCAAGCCCATTAAATCAATTTGCCGCTTGTGCTACCAACTCGGTTAATAAAATTCGCAAGGTAACCCAACCGTGGCGATTTCCTGAAGGTGTCCTATCAAGGGTGGTGAAAACGGTCTATCAATAAACAACACAACACGGAGTGAGCAAGGTGGCCTACAATAATAGGCCAGCATACTTCGTATTGACTTGGCATATATGTAAAGATCATGACATGGAATAATCGTCGGTAAGTTTATCAAGAATGCGACGGTAAGACAGGACATGATGGTATTTGGCAAATGACATAATGATAGCAGCCTGACCTTGCCAGGATTTTCTCGTTCACAGAGACGGGGAGGGGCAACATCCCTTTTGCTATCTATTGCAAGTACTTCTTCTCCGATATGGCCACAGTGGAACGTTGCGCAACAGTAAAAGGCAAGATATCCGAGACCTTGTAGGGTAGACTTGGGGTATCAGAAATCTCGGCTGGTGGAAGTAGGACCAACGAAATTAGCAAGTCAGTTTATGACATTTTAGAGTATATCCTTGGTCCATTTATTTTTGTAGGGTAAAACTTGGAAGTCAACTATTCTGTTACCCCCTAGAGTAGAAACGAGAAAAAGCTGGCAGGAACGGAATTGTTTTGTCACCGGAGCATTTTCCGTTATCACGCACAGGCGGGGAGGGTCACAGTAGGTGTGGCTACCGGCAGATCTTCTCCTTCCCACGAGGCCACGATCTGATAAGGCTAATGCTACGGCATTCAGAGACTCTACAAAGATGAACCCTTATTTTTCTTTCACCTACTTTTAAGAGACTGACTCTCCGAGGTAGCAATGCAAAAAAACATTAGTTGCAGAAGATCGACACGGCACAGGCCCTTCAAATAACCCAATCATAAGCTCTATCAGTACCACTAGCTAGTCACGATGGCGGACGATAGGGAGTCGGATGATTACAAGAATACAGAATAGAGGGTCTAGAGTACAGTGCTATGGTAGCATCGCAGATCACAGAGGACAAAAAGCTGCCTCTAACCATCTGTTCCTTTGCAACGTGCTCGGGTCAGTGTCTCAGGTAAATGCTCGTTTAGGCGGTTCGAGCCGCCGATCGTTCTAGTACCAACGCGGAGGTCTCACACGTCATATGAGGCGTGGCTTGACGGGATTCAAGCATTGGTTAGATAGAGCTAACATCCACTCACTAGTAGCAGCATACCCCTGTTCCCTACAGTAGAAACTTGGCACGAGGGCCAAAGGTCATTCGCGGGTCATTTTCCCATCTCTCTTTCTCTCTTCTTTTTTTTTACTGTTGACCCCATTCGAGAACTAATATTCGCCTTTATTATTGATTGGGGCAAAAAGTAAAAGAAAAGATACTTATATGCCGTGAAATCATCTTTTATTTTCCTGTACTTTTGAAAAGAATTTATTCTATTTTGACCCTTCTCAAGTCAACCCACCTCGTGCTTGGCGTACGTAAACGAGCTCTGTACGCATCTCTCGTACCTCTTTTCTCATTCTCTCTCTGGGTACAAACGCCATGAGATTCCAATCCCCTCTCCTCGCAGTCGCTTCAGCCCTGTGGCTAAGCATCTGCCCCTCAGTTCTGGCACAGAATCCTTCTGCCTCAGGCTCTTTGTCCCTCAACACCAACCAGCCCTCATGGACCTTTGACTACTCAACCCAAAACGCCAACCAACAAAACTGGATCGGTCTGTATTACAGCGCCGGTGGTGGTCCTGTAGAGCAAAAGAAGGGCTCGTCAAATTCTATCAAGTGGAAGTGGGCGCCGCGCTCTCAAGGTTCTGTGCAGATCGATAGTGGAAGCCTTGAGCCTGGTAACTACACGGCTTTCTTCCTCGCTAATAACGGTTACACGTGGTTGGCGGAGCCGGTGCAAGTCATCAAGGCTCGTGAGTTTGGTGGAGATGTGAGCTTTATCGTTGATGATGTCGCCCTGCCTAATGCCCGTGTCGGAGATAAATATTCACACAGCATTGGCGGTCTTCTTCGTGGTGGAAGCAGCGACGTGAGCTTCTCAAGAGAGGGCTCCAATGCCGACTGGATCAAGGTCAGCTCTGATGGTATCATCTCTGGAACACCTACCTCAAGCTCCAGTGAAGCTGTCGTCACCGTTCGTGCCACTGGTGCTGATTCCGCCTCATCCGCTGTCTTCACCATCAACGTCGCTGGTTCCGGCAAGGCTCTCATGAGCCAACTCAAGGTTCTCTCTCTCAACATGTGGAACGGCGGTACCGGAGTCACAAATTACCACGACAAGCAGGTTAAGTTCCTTGCTTCATGCGGCGCTGACGTCGTTGGTATCCAGGAAGACCAGCAAGGTCGCCACGTCCCTCGTCTCGCCGATGCCCTTGGTTGGTACCACTGGTCCAGCGGCGGTGATGTCGGTATCCTCAGCAAGTATCCTATCACTGAGGACTACGGTGTTATCAGCGGGCCTGCTCGCTCTGGTGGTGTCAAGATTGCTCTTGATGGCAAGAACAAGGAAATCAACTTCTTTGTCGCTCACTTGGGCTACACCCCTTACGGACCCTACGACACATGCTTTGACCACCTCCCCGTTGACAAGATTATTGAGCGTGAAGCTCAGTCAGGTCGCACTCCTCAGATGAAGACTACCCTCGCTGGCATGAAGAGCCAACTTGACAACGCCGACGATACCCCCGTCTTCTTCGTCGGCGACTTTAACGCCCCCTCTCATCTCGACTACACCGATGGCCTCAAGGATAAGAACTGTGGTTACTCTGGCATCAAATGGCCTACTTCAGTTCTCCCCGAGGAGGCTGGTCTCATAGATTCTTTCCGTGTCGCTCACCCTGACCCCGTCAAGGAGCAGGGCATTACCTGGTCTCCCATCTACATCTGGAACAGTGGCCGACACCGACCTGAGCCTCTTGACCGAATCGACTTTGTCCTTCACAAGGGCAAGGGTCTCAAGGTGACCGACTCCCAGACTGTGGTTGTTGGTGACCCTAAGCCTGAGCCTAACCACAAGGAGAACGAGTGGTTTTCTGACCACCGCGCTGTTTTGACGACTTATGAGATTTAAGAGGGGGATTCAACGTCTATTATTCAAATAGAGTTATCGAAACGACCTCAACGACGTTAACGATTGAATACAAATACAAATAAATAAATAAATTACAGTTTTTCAATAAAGTCTTTTACCAAATCTTCACAAGGTCGTGTGTTACTAAAAGACAGGGTATAGATGAGCTGAAGAGATGGCTCGTTGCGGCGTGGTACGTGATGTTGATTGAGCTAAGTTGACCAACTGGTGTGGCCTCTGTGCTACGTCATATCTAGGCTATTATACAAACACTTCCCCCTTCAGAGCACAAAAACACTAAGTATGGGACAGAAGCCAGCGACAAACAACATTTTGCACCTGCAGGGATGACCGCTAAGAGCTTGTTTCTCACGTACCTTGTCCGCTTTGACGGAGAGGTCTGTTGCCGTGCCAAGACGTTTCACCATCGACACAAACGCTACATCAAACATTCCCCCATATCTATGCTTAAATGCTGTGCCCCCTGAAGATTAAATCACGCCCAGATACTCGAGAAAGTGAATCATTGCACGTCAATTTATTTCGTTATTTTTAATTCCTAATATCCTAAAGAATGGACATCCCGACGAAACACCATCCATCCATCTCCCAAGCACCATCTCAACCCGTGTTGATGTCGACTGTTTCCGTCGAAAAAAAAAAAAAAAAAGAGGAAAAAACAAAAGAATCGTCATTATCTTACACACAGCGTAAATCCCAACGTCTAAGTCTGCCTAGGGTAGTTTCTCGCCCCTCTTTCACGCGTTTCATGTCTCATGGGCTTTTTACTTTTTCTTTTCAAAACGCTTGTGACGTTTAAGCGAAGGCGCCAACAACAGACATTCCAAAAGCTGGGGCAAGTTAGCGAATGCACGGACTGGAAAAAAAGTAAAAACGGAAAACTTACCGCCAAGGAAGACCCAGCACATGGCGAGGATCTGGTCCTTCTTCTTCATGAGGTGTTGGGCTTCCTCGGAGAGGAAATCCTCAACCATGAGGTTCACAAGAGCGGCGTAGATCAAAAGACCGGAAGAACTAGAACGCATCAGTAGCTATTAGAAAAGACTGAATCTGAAAACTTACATAGAGTTGAAAACTCCAACTAGGATCAAACCAAGTTCACCCTCGGGGTCGTAAGAGTTTCGGCTGAGAATTCCAATAGCTTGGCCAATTGGCGCCGTGGAACCAAAGGCGAAAACGAGCAGCCAAGGTCGAATACTACCCTTGGGGTAAGGAACAGCTGCGATACGAGATCCGAGACCGAGACCCTCAAACATCTGATGGAACATGATGGCAGTCAAAAGGACGATGAGACCATCAGTTGTCATGGCGATAGTCATTCCGACAAAGACAGAGTGGAAAAGGATACCACCCTCGAGAAGAGTGATGTTTGTCGACATTCGCTTGTAAGTCTCCTCGTCAATTGCTTGGTTCTCCTCGTCGAAATAAGACTGAGTGACTTCGACATGGGGCTTGGAGTCGATGGCGGCTTGTGACGAGTACTGCGTCTCCTTGATCATCTCCATCATTTCGGAACGCTGTCGGACGTATTGCTCGTAGAAAACGACAAACCAGGCGGGCATGGTAGAGTTGTTTTCCTGCTCTTGCGAGGAGGCGTTAGGCTTGTACGCCCTCTCGTACATCTCGCGAGCCATGTCCTTTTCATTCGAGAAGTCGTCTTCGGAGTACTCGCTGTTCATCGATTCATTGCGGTGGTGTCCAGGGGCTTGCTGTTCGGGGAAAGGTCGCTGAGGACGAGGAGGTGGCTGGACTGTGATTGTTGTGCCTGTAGGACCGCCATGGGAGTGACCACCAGTTTTGGCGTTGAGGTAGAGCTCTACTATAAAGAGGAGGAACATGGCAACCATCATGATAACACCGGGCATGGCGGGATAGATATCGGTAAAGAGATCGGGGAGGCAGGGGTTAGTGAGGGATCCGAAAGCTGTAGGGAGCAACTACAACATTCAATGTTAGCTGACTCTCAATATGTATCGTGAATTAATCAAGACTTACGTGAACGAATGCAGTAGCAACCAAAACTCCAGTACCGAAATGCTTGCAAGCGAAAAACACCTTGGGAGGCAACTTGAGCCATTTGATCCTCTTGGCAGCGACAGGAAAACCAGCGCCCAGACAAGAAACTGTAAAAACAGCAACTATTCACACATTGTTAGCTTCCTCTCTCAAATAAAATTGGGTCGAAAATCCGGGGTGATTAGTGAACGTACAAAGACCACCAACGTGAGTGCCAAGAGGGTACTCTTCAGCACCAGCACCCCCTCCACATTGAGGCTTGACCGAATCCATTTCTGAACAATAGAAACTAAAAAATGGGTTTCGAAGGGGAAATCGAGTTTATATCGTAAGGATTGTCGTGACCGTCAAGAATTTCAAATTATTTCCGAGCCAAGAAAAAAAGACGAGGAAACCAGTTCCTTATCTTGGGGTAGAAGAGAAGAATTAATAGATTCTGAATTAACAGAATCCAAAAAGGGAAAACTTGAATGAACAAGGTTTCCTCAAGAGAAGAGAACGAATTGAGTAAACAAAAAATCCACTCAAATTGACGCACAAGGAATTAGTACATAGGAAAACAACCAGGTACCAGCCTAGATGCAATAGAGAGCGTAGTGTCGAAGAAAAAGCTCTCCACTATGCAATGCAGTCATGGCGTGATATAAGTATTCTTGGCAACTGCAAAGGTTCGGTTGATAGTTTTCCATGCCGTTATAATAAACTATTTTAAGGTTGTGAGGCAAAACGTGATGCAAAACAAGCCATGTCTTGTGTCAGGGCTCTCGCGACATGGGGCTTGCTCCCTCTAACCGATGAGACTGTGGTGTTTCAACAGCAGTACGTACAAATAGTTCTACCGTTGCAATGCTGTTCTGGACCTTGGGCGATCTTGCAACCCTAGCACTTATCTCGGAAAAATAATCATCGATCAACTGCCCCATTGGTTGCCTTCGTGTCTCGGAATACCTGCGAGATCTGCACCGCGGTAGTGGAGATTAACGTTTTAACCTTGAACAAGGTAGGATCAAGAAGGTTACAGTAAAGGGGAGCCTTGAAGATTATCCACCTTGTTGCGTTTTGTCATTAATGCTCAATGCGCGGATGGAAGGTGTTCCGGAGGACCCTTATTCCCTTTGGTGTCTCAGTCTTTGGTGATCTTTCTCTTTTTCTACTCTATGGGGAATCCTTTCTGACCATGCATGTCACTATCAGTCCATGCCGGCAGTTATCCCATCTCGGACAAGCAATTGAAATCCACAGATACGTAATAAGGGTTCATCCCTCTTTCCACTTTCCCCAACCCCCATGTCTTGGCTTGAAGCAAGTGATAATCAACAGAGAAACAAAGCCCCATCTCGCGTAACGTCCCCCGAACAGTTTGTGCGTTTGCTGTGACTCTTTTTACTCCAGTGATGTTCGTAATTTTAACCATTTTCGGTGCTGTGCTTGGGCATCTCGTCTATGTCTACGTCTTGGCGTGCTCTTTTCCCTCGTGATTTGCAGTTCGCACATCAGTTTTTATGATATCTGATACTGGGAGAAAGCTTAGCCTAACCGTCCGGAAATCCGCTTATGAAATCATGGTTGCCATTTACCGAAGAAACAATTATTGTTCAGATGAACCGTGAAGTTGTTCTGTGATCATTTGGAATCTTCGTCACTGTTGAAATGCCCTGCACGTTTGTCGGCTCGTGAACCCTTGCTTGGTCTCGATACTCCACAGTGTAGCACTTTTGCGATGGAGTCCGGTTTAGCCTGCAATTAGTTTTATTCCCACCAGGGTATCATTGAATCTGGGGTCAAAGTTACACTGATCCTGAGCGTTTACTTGGGCGATTCTACTGGTTCTTTCGATATCTTGTATGTAATTTCGAGCAAAAATCTCCCAGATAATAATCTATACTATGTTCTTCAGGTAGTATAGAACTCTGTCATGACCGTCAGGTCCTATCTTGACCCATCTCAACTCCACAGCTATGCATCCTACCACCGAAACGAGTATAGAAACAATGTCAAGCTTTGCATCATTCCTCGGCTATCGGCCCGCGATCAGCTGAGTTCTTGTCTCACTCACAGACATTTCTCCACGTCGCTAAGAAGGCGATTGCGGACCGCGACAATACTGTAACGCACAACGTCGGCATCGCAGTTGACCCACAGACGACATTACGCAAGACAAACCAACTACCCCGTGGCAACATTATTTGGCTGCCATCTTAGCCGCCCTATGCTTTGTGACCCGGTCAAAACCCTTCGTATAGAATAGATCTGGAATCATTTCGATAGTTGTTACCCTGCAAGTCATGTTTGTTCTTTCCTAGTTTTGACATTGATGTTACTCAAAATTGCAAATGTGCTCGCGGTAGGACCGATTGTAGAGGTGGGAATCTAATCAAGACGATAAACATTCCAGCCCGGGAATTTCCTTATCGACCGAATAATGGCCAATTCTGTTTGTGATAAAACCTCAATCTCGTACGATTGTTATGACTCGGTTCTACTGAATCACAAAAGAGCTTCCAATTGGGTACATAGTTCCCACTGAGGATGGATGCAAGAAAACACCACCCATAGTTGATCATACCTTACACAGTCAACTGTCCTTAGATTCGGCTAGCCGGCAAAGGGACGAACAAATCCCGAAACATGTTGATTGTTTTCCATTCCCCTTCCTTATTCCAATGCTTTGATTTAGGAAGCTTCATGATGCATTTTTTGCACTAACAAAAGTAAAACCCTTTGCCAAGTCATCCTCTTCATCTAGTTTCATCCGCGTCAGCCGCGCACAACGTAATTAACTAGACGCCGCGCTCAAACATAACCAGATCTTGTATCCCTACCATTTGTTCTCGTCTGTGTGCGTCTTGGCAACCCCAGGCTATATCAAATACATTCTCTGAACAAGCCTGGGGCATACCCTGTCTCACTTGACACGGTCATTCATCGTCATTGGCTGGAGGAGACTCAATTGACTTTCGGGTTGTTTGATACAGGATGTCCAGGACCCGTCTTCAACAACTCTGTCATTTCCGCTTACTAAACAAAAGTCTGTATTCCTTTTTGACTTTCTGAATGGGTGTGTTGCCTCGGGAGATGAACAGCCGTTCGTAGATCCGATACCACTAGGGCTGTAACCTTGGCCGAAAATGCTGATTTGCTGAATTTAAGTGCATCTTCTAATCTCCCCCGTCCAAGTGCCATTCAGAGATATGACTGAAAGTTTCCTCGACATACATACCTGCGAGATATGCTACCAGCTATCCACACTGGGACTAGAAGCATGTGGATCGATTATAGAGAAAGAGGTATCAGAAATGGACCCCCTCCTATGTGATATAGTAACCCTCGGTTAGCAATAGATTTGCCTCTCAGATTGATTAGACAAAGATCTTCATCCAATCGCAACAATGTATGCTATTTCCGGCGCTCGGATCTGTTTTATCTAGAAGGGCAGCCAGTCACGTATTATCCGCCTCAATATTGAGACGTTACTTGTTTCATCAAAAGCAGTCACATGTCTCAGGCCTAACCGTTATTTCTTTCTTTCCAAATCAACCTTTTCACAGTCCTTTTTGCACTTTAAAGTATATGATGGTATGCGT
Source organism: Fusarium aywerte (assembly GCA_013186375.1). Lineage (NCBI taxonomy): Eukaryota > Fungi > Ascomycota > Sordariomycetes > Hypocreales > Nectriaceae > Fusarium > Fusarium aywerte. The sequence goes on from JABCQV010000046.1 coordinate 72,754, forward strand.
GTCTTTATTAGCATACGCTTCATTACATTCATTCTTCCTTCAAACTTTCACAATTGGGCGGCCCGTTTCCAGAAAGATATTCACCCTTCTCTTTGTCCTGTCACCCATGTTCCGGTTTGACCAGCTCAAGAGGCTCGAACATTTGCTTGAAAGGTTGGATGCAGACAGAATACGGGGGATTAGCTAAATTTCATGAACGCCTTGCTACAATAATCCACTCAAGGGTTACCCAACTATTTTATGATATATAGACATATCCATTGACGACTCGCTATTCCAGAGCTATTCGTTTCTGGTCTTTTAATAACTTGTTACTCAACATATGGGCTCAACGTCTCTAAGGATCGCCTCAAAAGTTCAGTATAGTACTCATCCGACAACAATCCCGATCCATGGTCAATGATGAACTGCAACTGATCTGGTGTCGCATCGACAGCCCCAGTTTCCAACTGAGCACGCCCAAAGTCCCCAACCGGCGTTCTGTCAATAGACGGCATGAACTCAACAGCCAGCCCACCATCGTAGCCCACTTCGGCCAAAGCCTTCATGATTGCTGACCAGTCGAATGATCCGTCTCCAGGCGCAAGTCGATTATTATCGCTAACATGAAAATCAACGATTCGTGATCCACAAGCTCGAAGGGCAGCGAGGAAATCTCTCTCTTCGAGTGCTAGATGGAACGGATCAAACGCGATGCCAATTCCATAACCGACTTCATCAGCAAGGGCGAGAGCTTGGTTCGTCCTGTTGAGGAAATGCGTTTCGAATCTGTTGAGTGGTTCAAGACCAACTTTGATGCCCTGTTCCTGAGCAAATTGAGCGACTTCCCTAAGACCTTCGACGGCCCATTTCCATTCATTCTCTGGCGTAGACTCTGCAACGATCGTGCCCACGTTTCCTGGAACAATAGTGATAATTTGGCCGCCAAGCTCAGATGACATGCTGACGACCTTTTTCATGTACTCGATGGTGTCTCGTCGTTGCTGGTAGTCGGCGGCGAGTAAGTTACGCTTGCCATGTTGAACGGTGACTGTACCCCAGCATTTGATGTTGTATTTCTGGAGAAGTTGGCGTGTGGATTCAATGGGGAACTGGTCCGGTTCGCCGGCTAGTTCGATGCTGGTGTAGCCAAGACGTGCGAGTCTCTCGAGCGTCGTTTCGAGAGGCTCGGGGCGCATCCAGGTATGGGAACACAGATGCATTTTCGATGAATGTTTTGTCGAGGTTGATATGAGGCAGATTGTTTCTGTTGTTTAAAAAAATCAATGACTCTAATATGATTGAGGAACTTCATAAGTTGATGTCATGTAAGTCTGGCCTGTTTATTCCCTCGTAATTCCCGTGAGCAAGAGAGCGGGTGATTACATTCCGCAAAGTCCGCAAAGTGGAGACAAGACGGAGCAATAGCGTCCGCCTTGGTAAGTACTAACGTTAGGAGGTGTGAGTCCGTGTATTGAATCCTTCGATTACTTCGCTTGGCGATCGGACAAACATGAGAAGATTCTGACAAAGCCGACAACACGATGATATCTAATCTCCGCTCGAGGGCTTGTCTTAGTTTTACAGCATGGGGGAGAGAATGTATATATGATGGCTTGTACTCGGGGTTATGGAAATGAGTCAACAAAGTCAAACAGCGATAGTATTCATTTGCAAAGATATATCAACAAACTTTACAACTTCTGGTATTTGTTATATCCGTCCAACGTCATGTCTGTTCACTTCAATACCGATGAAATGTTCGAGTCTTACGACATCATCGAACCAACGTAAACCTCCTCTCCAAGCATAAGTCCTTGTTACTAACATTCCCCGAGATTCAAGACTGTAGAGTCTCATGAAATCAAAACAGCCATTCTTGTCCCTAAGAATATCAAGGCTGGTTCATATCCTATCATCTACTACATTCATGGCGGCTTTCTAGTTCTGGGCCACGGCCTGTTTGCACCCTTATTCTCTAAATGGGCCGACAAGCTGGCTCTCAAGAATGACGCTATAATAATCTCTCCTGATTACAGACTCTTGCCTTCCGCCAATGGTCTTCAGGATGTTCTCGAGGATGTGGAGGATGGCTGGCAGTGGGCCAAATCTCAACTTCCTGTAATCATGGAAGAGAAGTTTCCTGGTATCTCTCTAGACTTTTCACGCACTTTACTTGCTGGTGGTTCAGCTGGGTAAGTCATAACAAAACACTTCAGGCTAATAATTTCTGACTCAAACGGTAGCGGATACTGCGCAGTTCAACTCGGCCTCTCTCACCCGGATGAATTCAAATCTCTTGCCGTGGTCTATCCTATGATCGACATCGACGACAGGATTTACACTGAGGGTCCTCGACCAGACGAACCCAACGTGGCGGGCTTTGCCGACAAGGACATCCTTTCAAAGGAGGATACCCTAGCCTGGTTAGAAAAGGCTCGCGAAACCCCCGAGTCCAGAGCTGGCTTCGAACGATCACCCTACCCCATCTCGGCCTGCCACAATGGAATTTTTGCATCCCGATTTCTCGATCCCAAAGGCCTTAAGAAAGCAGACTTCCGCCCGCTGAACAGGATCGAGGCTGGTGCAAAGTTACCCAAGTCGATGTCAGTACAACTTGTAATATTTCAGCAATATGGTTGATGCTAACTAAGAAATAGGTGGATCATGCATGGAGATGATGACTCGACTGTGCACATTCGTGGATCTGACAAGTTTGTCAGATCGGTAGGTGAGAGGCTGCCCAGGACTAGCGTGCGGTATGATGCTGTTCCTGGGCAGGACCATGGCTTCGACTTGAATGAGAAGACGTGGGAGTCATTTGAGGCAGAGGCATTGAACTTTGTGACCAAGTCTTGGCTATCCTAAGTTGGGTTTCGAGGCTCTCATAGTCTACTGTTACCCGACAGAAATATCTTCGTTGTCACTAGACTAGAGTTGATAATCGCTCAACCTCAATTATTCGACACAAGCTTTCTCGTACACAGCCGATAGAGATTTTATAAAGCCATGATGTTTTTATTAGTACTAGACGTCTAAAACATATCATTCTCTTTTACCAGTATATCCCTTGTGACCTCACTAATATCTCTCAAGCCCGCCAAGTGCATGTTCATCGTCAGATCACCACACAACGCTCTCAAAACATGTCTAACTCCATCCTCTCCACCCAATGCGAGACCATACGCGTAAGGTCGACCGACAAGAACACACTTGGCTCCCAAAGCCACAGCTTTCATGATATCGGCGCCACATCTAATACCGCTGTCGAACAGAACATCAATCTTGTCGCCGACAGCATCGACGATTCTCGGAAGCATACCCAGACTGCTTACTCCACCGTCCTGCTGTCTTCCGCCGTGATTACTCACAACAATTCCCTGTACGCCAACCTCGACGCACTTCTTAGCGTCCTGGACACTTTGAATACCCTTGAGCACGATAGGGCCATCCCAATGCTTCTTTAGAAATTCAACGTCTTCCCAGGAATGGGAATGTCCAGGGAACACAATCTTGGCCCATTCGCGAGCGGCTGCGCCCAGACCAGCACCCGCCGATCCACCCTGGGCCGCCTGGTATACTCCACTGGGTGCATCGGTGATATCATATCCGTGCTTTTCCTTGAACTGCTTCTTGAAAACAGGATCTGTTAGGCCAATCTCGACGCCGATGTGGTCAGGGTGGATGAAGGGGTTGTAGCCGTTGTCCAAGTCACTTGGACGCCATCCAAGAACATACGTGTCGAGCGTGACGAAGAGGGCGGTATATCCAGATTCCTTTGCTCTCTTTAGCATAGAGATGGTAATGTCGTCGTGTTCTCGACTTGGCCAGTAGAGCTGGAACCATCGCGGCGAATTTTCGCCGTTTGCCGCTGCTACATCCTCAATGCTGGTACTAGAAGCCGTACTCAGTGTATAAGGAATTCCCAGCGAGGCAGCAGCCCTAGCAGCAGCTGATTCTCCTTCAGGATTGAAAATCTTTTGAACACCAATTGGCGCAATGGCCAACGGAAAAGGAAGAGTCTCTCCAAGCACTTTTGTTGAGGTATCGGAGAATTGCTCTTTTCCATTCTCATCTTTGCGACTGGGCACAAGACGATTCGGGATGACTGACCAGCGTGAAAAGGAATTGATGTTGTTCCTATAGGTTGAGCCATTACCGCAGTTTCCGTGGATGTAGCCCCAGGATGTAGCTGAAAGTGTTTCTTTAGCTAGGGGTTCCCATTGTGAGGGTTGGAAAGTGAAAGCTGGTCGTGCAAAGTGTAGACCAGCATCAAAGATTGACTTCTCGTAGCTGAGAACGTCGGCACTTGGTGAAGGAGACATGATTGATTTTCAGCAAGGATGTGTGTGTGTCTGGATATTCCAGAAATTTGCGGCTCTGCGGGTATAGATATAGATATATATATACCTTTTCAACTTTTGTCTACGGCTACCGCGAAGGTTTTTTGTTTTCTATTAGCCAACTATTTCACTGGGTACAACCAAGGTCTAAAGGCGCAATGACGTCTGATATAGAGCACATATCTACGGATATCTCGGAAGGCTTTGTTCGATCGGCTTCTGACAACCATCGAACCCAGGAACTCCCATGCAAGCCGGCAAGCCGGCAACTGGATACTAGGAAATGATCAATTCAGTACGTAAATTCATACGTCTAACACAATCTTGTCATTCTTCTGTGTTGGTTTTATTAAAAGGTTACGGAAGATGGTCCGAATGGATGACGTAGTTGACCCATTTAAACATGGCTCCAACTAAAACGCCATGACCACAATATATAAAGAATTCGCAGCTTTATGCCTTGCCATCTATACTATAAATTATCAGCACGACGAAAAGTACCAGTTTCTACTGGTAGTTCATGTGCAGTGATCGGCGTAGCTACTCATGAGATACTAGAATCAAACCCAAACAGGTCATCCAAAATGCCAAATCCTGACTGATAGCCTGTCCTTCAGGGTCTGCTGTTGTGATACTGTTCTACTACACTGATAGCCTGGATATCATGTATCTACAGTTCAAGGTAATGCCGAGTTCATTCATTATCTCAATCTAGACTTAATTAAGCTAGGCTATCGGAGACGCATAAGCTTACCCGACTCTGAGGATCCAATCACCTCAACAACAATTCAAAGACGGCTACCAGACCCCTCGCTGACAGCTACAGAGTTGGAAAACACATCAAGTCCAGGTCTACATTCTCCCAATTGCACATAGCTGTAACTCTCTTCACCATATCTAGCGAGAATGTCCTTCCGCTGGTGCACATCTTCCATGTGCCTACCACATGCCAGTGGTTCTGGGATACAACTGTATCGCTAGACTTGCTCAACAAAAACACCAAGGCACTGCTATTTGCCATCTATTACTCGGCCATCATCAGCATGGACGAGGCTCAGTGCCTAAGCGTCCTCGGTTCAACACGGTCCAACTCTCTCGAAAAGTACCGCTTTGCAGTTGAGCAAGCTCTCGATCGAGCCAACCTATTCAACACGCAGGGCTTTGTTCTTATTCAAGCAACTGTACTGTTCCTATCTGGTCTCCGGAATGAGGACGATTTCAGAACTACGTCGGCGTCTGTGGTGGCATATATGCCTTCTAGACATGCGCTCATCTGAGTTTCACGGTTACGAACCTATCGTTCAAGAGGGAATGTTTGATACATCAATGACATGGATATCAGCCTCCCCCCCTGACAGAACCTCCCCCAGAACATGGAGGGTATACAGAAATGACATTTTGCATGATTCGCTGCGAAGCCATGAGAGCCGGCTGGAAAGTCGGTTATGCGTCGCTAACACCAAATACCGCGTCGGACGGCGCATCGAAAGATGGCGAAACGGTGGTTCGAGATCTTAAGAACCAGTTGAATTGGAAGGTCGCTACCTACGTTACTGCGATGAGTCAGTTCCCTTTATGCTGTTCACATCTACTGTTGCGCGTCTCATTATTGCACGTAGTCGGCTTCTTGTCTACTACCCTAGGAAACAGAAGCCAGACTATACTTCCACACTGAGCAAAACGACTCGAGACTTGTTGTTCTCCACGTCACTGAGGTCATTAAGCTTTCCGGCTTTCTCTTAAAAAACAGCAGTATCTCCAAGTAGACTTGGCACTCTAAAATCCACATCCAGTAGCATGCAGTCATATTTGTCCTTTCCGAGATCTGCTCACGGCCCGCTTCTACAGAATGTGACCGGGCCTGGAGTGCGTGAACAAGGTACATAATCGGTGGAATGTGAAGGAGAGTGGAAAGGGAGGGATCCTATGGAGGCCCATTAAAAGTCTGATGATAAAGACGCGGTATGTGCGTGAAGTGCCACAGATCGACCCGGCATTTTGTTACTTGGGACCAACCACACCTGTGTTGTCCAATACGGCAGCGGTACTGAATGCAGTCACAGATTTTCAACAAGATATCAAGCCAAATAATCGGCATAGTATAGATGGTACCTTGGCCTCGAATGAGTATATGGATTGGATGCTTGGGGATCTAGGAGTAGATATGGATGGGATGGCGGGGTGGGATGAGAACGTACAATGAACTAAAGCATAGACAGGACCGTTTTCATTATCTTTTTATTTGGTTGATTAGCTCGGGTCCCGGCCAGAAATGAGATAATACCGTAGGAAGGTCACATCTGGTTATATTACAGGTAAAAACAGCACTGTGCGATGATTTGCGTCTTCAGACTCGAGAAGGACTGTGCATGTCAGTCCCAAGGTTTTATTCACTACGTATCACAGTATCGAGATTGAAGTCTCTTCAATTAGGCAGTCAACCGGTCCGACCTCGTTAATTGGTGTTATGGAGAGCTAATGTATGCCTTACAAAGTCAGCTTCCTGGCCTTGAGTGGATAGCAAGGAGAATAATGCCCCTTGAATTTAATATTTCTGCAAGATGACATCCTTCGTGCACCCTCTTTATCTGAATGTTCTCTTTGAAGGGCTTTTAGAGGCACACAATCTCATGTCACCGGTTATCTTCCATTCCTGCCACCATACTCAATAAGAAGTTCCGCGCCTTCATCCCAGCCCATAGTTATGGCTCCATCGAGCGGGGTTGCACCTGCGTTATCTTTAGAGTTGATATCGAAGTTGTAACTAATTAGAAGTTGGAACAGGCGGTCCGCGGAAGGCAAAAATATCCTGCGTCTATCGATCAAGTGTAAGCACGTTTCGCCCCCGTTGTTGCGGGCATTGACGTCCGCTCCATTCTCGAGAAGGACTTGAAAGATCTCGTAAGGCTCATCTGCTTCGCGCATGGCGAAATGGAGACAAGTATTGTCGGCTCGATCTTGGGCCTTCACATCTGCTCCATATTTAAGGAGCTCTTTTATCATCGGTGTGGATCCATTTCTGCATGCAGCAAAATGGAGCGGTTGCATGCCATTCTCATCTGCTATGTTGGTGGGCATTCCTCTATTCAAAAGGAGCGTCACCACTTCCTCGTGGCCGGCATCTGCAGCCAGGCATAGTAGAGGTACACCTTTAGCATCGCAGCATTCAGGCGACGCTCCCGCATTGAGCAATATTTCGGTTATCTCTACATGACCATTACTTACTGCTAGCCTGAGGGCATGTTCTTGCTCGAAGGTTGTATGAATATTCGCCTCGCCGTTAATCAGTAATTGCACTATGCCGGTATAACCATTCATTGCCGCAAACATTAGCGGTGTACTTAGACGCCCGTAGCCCGCGTCTTTTTGAGCACCTCTTTGAATAAGGACCTTTGCAATGCCGAAAAGGCCATGTTCGCACGCCCAAGACAATGGGGTGTGGTTTGTACCTCCATGTCCCATGTTAGAAACCAAGCTTTCTGTGATGTCAGCTCCATCATGGACGGTTGAAGACAGATCCAAGAGTGCAATCACACTTTTCTTATATCCTTTAGCCATAGCAGCTATGAGTGGATATCGATATCTTTCCCCGTCGATTGGGATGTCGATATTGGGACTGGTTTTCAGTGTCTCCCATATAAGAAGAGAATGCCCCCTGTCCGCGAGGATGTAGATCAGTGTTGCATTCTCAGTATATCTGCGGATCTTGAACTTTTCAAAAAGGTTGACAATGCTAATCCAGTCACAAGTTCGAAAGCAATGGAGGAAATGTTTCTGGCAAACAGCATTTGCAGCATGTTCGGCGTGATATAAAACGAGCTGGCTAGCGTAATCGAGAAAGGGGTACCTCTTTTCAAAGTCTTTTCGAGTCTTCGGCGGCTCAACAGGAAGGATTTCGGGATCTTCCTTGGTGGTAGGATCTTTCTTGGCCATAGCAAATATGAGATAAAAGTCGCAGCATAGCTTCAACGTCTCGTGGCCGACGCTCTCCCAGTCGGTCCCAATCTCTGGCCATAAATCTTGGAGACCCTTGTCCTTAACAAGATAGTCACGAACGGACTCGTGTATAAATTGGACTGTCGGGTGCTTCGACTTCGTGATCTCGGCAAGTCCTTTCGATGAGCTGATTACACATCGGTCAAAACAATCATCGAAGTCCACAGTAGTAATCTCTGGTGGATCAAGGTCTGCTAACCCTTTTGATGATAAGCCTGACCAAAGGCCGTGATAATATTCTTCTGGTTTAAGCGGTCGCTTACTGAGAAGGATCCAGAGAAGGGATAGCTTTAGTTCTTCCATATTGGACTCGTCTCTCCTCAAGAGGTCCTTAAAAAGCTCACTTAAGCCACTAGGGACTTCTTCAAGTCTTGACTTTAGGAAAAGTCGACCACGGCGATTCTCCTTATTCAGTATGTCGACGACGAGGACAACCCACAAAAACACGCCAGCTGCTTTCTCCAGGATCCTTGCTTGAAGCTGCACGAGAAGTGACGGATCTCTGACTCGAAGATGAGTTTTGATGTAAGTCTCGAGGTCTTCAACATGACCTACTTGTTCTTCAAGAATGAGGCGAAGTCCTAGCCTCATGTCGATGTAAGGGTAATGGCGACTAGAAAAGCAGATTTGGAGACGCACACCATCCTCTGTACATTGTTCGGCTAGGTCCTCAAAGTACTCGACTAAATCCATCACCTGTTGCTCGTCACACTCGTCAAGAGCGTCGATAAAACAAGTGAAAGATCTTTGATTGAGTTTCAAAACTGCACTCCGAAGAAGATCTTTGAGAATATTCAGCGAAGGACAACCCGAATGACCTGGAGGGACTGTTTCTGGGTCGTCTAGAACACATTGGAGTTCAGGAAACCCCCGGAAGAGCTGTAACAGCAGTGATCGATACATGCCAGAAACGGTCTTCTCTAGCTCACTGCCCCGAGCGTTAAAGAAGAAAGAGCCCGTTAAGTTTCGCGATTCGCGGTCTTTTCTCTTGGACTTCAAGTAGAGGAACTTCATAATTGTAGATTTCCCAGCCCCAGGCTTGCCTCTCAGCCAAAGAAAGCCATGGTGTTGTGATATTTCCCGCGGGTTGGTCCAAATAAGGTAGTCAGGATGCTTGAGGAACCACTGACAAGTTTTGGAATGAGCTGCCTTGATGGTTGCCTTGCGAGAATCGATCTGCTCGAAATCCAGGGCTTCCATTAGCTGCTCACGGCGTTCGGCTGATGGACAGTGGTCATCTATAAATGTTAGCGATGATGCAAATCCGATGAATGTATCTGACCAATCGTTCGGAGGGGTGGTAGACTGGGAAGTACTTACTCTGGGGCAGTAAGCAATCAGCTTCGACCAACTGTGCATCTTCTCCCCAAACTCCCAAGAACTCATATGCATAAGCTGCAGCTGTTGCTGTTGCATAACGTTGCCATTCTTTAGCTTTGTGAGAGTCTGAGTAGTCGCAAATGCCACGAATTGGCAGACAAGGCATGATATCCATCAATCCAGCAGCTTCCATCTCGAAACAAATAACATCCAGTTCTCGAGCGATTTCGTCTCGACTAGCTGCATCTTTCATGACCTGGTTTCCCGAGGCGATGGCTCCGTAATGGATCACAGGGTCGGTTGAGACTCGTAATTTTCTCGCCACAAGCTTGGACTGGTCGCATTCGTCACAAGTAGATACCAAAGGCTCGTGGCTGTAAGAGGATTGAAAGAGGCGGTCTGGTTCGTTTGGAAGGCAGTACGCTGGATAGTCGTTGATTTTATCCTTCAGTATTGACGGGACTCGGCTACCTTTTAGCTCGTGTCGTGATCGTAAATTGGAAATCACTGTGCGGATAGAACTGTCGGGTATTTTCGGTATTGCTGTCCTTTGGAGTCTTCCATTTATCGTCTTTCCCAAGTCGGACTGCATGACCCTGATTCCTACAACGATATCCCCAAGTCGTATGTCGGCCTTGGTGGGAACTCCGCCACCGATTCCCACCATCATGCCAAGTCTGACCTTGGGAAAAGAGTTTTTCATATTGCTCAAAACACTAGCAGCATTGTTTGTTCCATATTGATCCGCCGGTAAACAGGCTATAACGACGTTGTGGTTCTGCATGGTTCCCAAGATGTACGAGTTGGTGTCGTTAACCCGCCGGGGCAGATCATGGTGCTGTTCGTCGAGCATGGCGCGAGCGGCAGCCATCTCGATGTGTAACGCGCAAATCCAGGCGACAGTATATCGATCATAACGATGATCGTTCTCAAAGTGCTGGATGCTGGCTCTTTGTCGTTTTGCTTGGTGTGCCGGAGCGGCATCACTGTCCACGGACATTCGTCGCCGGTTCATGGCCACCTATTTACCGGGCGGAAATGCAAAAGACAAAGCTGGGTTTGCCCTTTTCGCGTCTGCTAATGGTTTGCCGCTTCGAATCTTGGGCCGATATAGTAACATGAGCAAGAATGTCCCTTTCGTTGATAGTGGATGATGATGCAAGAGGGGAAATTAAAATCAGGCTGCGAGTGACGAACCTGCAGAAGTTGCCTGTCTTGAACGCCTGCAACTCAGCCTCTTGAGGGATGTTGGGTGTGCAGCCTGCAGGGATACTGAGCACACGCTTTCAGGACCTAACTAATCAGCTCCTCCATCGACGACGGGATCTGTCAAAGATACTCGGCATATTTGGCACAAGCGATCAGATTGTCCAGCTGAACTACCTCTATCCTGTGTTGAAGAGCTGAGGGAATTTCTTAAATTTCTTTGTCCGTGGCAAAAGCTTGACTATAACGACTCTGGAGCTGTAAATCACATTCAATTGGGCTGTGTCAGTTGTCATGCATAAGGCTTTCTTGCCCAGTGTTAGTTAGGCATATTCGACGCTTGCCAACACCAATCCAACTAGGAAGCCCGATTTTTCGAGCATATAAATCGCATCTATTTGCACCAATCGAGATAAGAGGATAGTTTGACGGTCAAACGAGGACCTAGAAAGTTACATTTTCTTCCATTTTTCGGTCCTTTTTACTAATCCTATGAAGGATGGATGTTGCAAACCAGATCAACTCAAGCGGTGGGGCCAACTCAGCTACAAACAAGGCTGTGCAAGATGTTGGAAACCAGCCCAGTCCTGCCATCCAAACTCCTTCACAAAATACCGAATTAGTGCAGGAATTCCGAAAGCGAGAAGGCCAGGTATGCTTTCTCTATCTCAAGAGCCCAAGACAAGGTCAATATGCCATTCCCGTGCCGTGCCATGCCAGCGACCAGCAAAACCTTGCCCGATGAAAGGTCCCCGGTCCAACGGTTGAATTGCATTTCATGTTTGCACGCATTTCTCTACTGGCTGCACTCATTTGGCTTTGTGTGGGATTTGTAGAGGTGCAGGAGCGGACTGGGGGGCCGCTCTTGCATTCGCGCAGGTTGTCGCAGCTTCGATGGCTATTGTCATTGCAAAGGTACGAATGTGACTGTCTTGATCGGTTCAATTATTCTAGTTTAGTGATATATTCGAACAGTTACCGAATTGTAGTTCCGTCTCATGCATTTATAGAGTCTGTTAAGTTGTAGTCGCTATACATGATAACCTCATCACATGTAGCGTATCTCTCCCTTTCGCGCAGGTCACATCTGGATTCTTAGAGTATTGGAACCTCTATTTCGAAGTCATGGTCTGTATTCGAAAAGGGAGTATAAAGAGGAGCGTTATGTGAGAACATACCGTATTGACTTACGAAATCCTGTAGCGCCTGTAGAGCTTTGGGGATTTCTTTATTTGATTGACTAGCAAAAAAGGTCAAACCCATAAGACATCTTGAGCCAATTAAGCATGCAAAATAGCGCTAGCAGCATCTTCTAAAAGCGATGTTTTGTTACGTTGCGAGTTTCAATGTGTACAATTAAGACTACTGGCTCTCGGGCTAATTATTACAACCTCAGCCCAAGTAGTTTTTGACAGTATCGTTCCGTGTATGATACATGTCATTGTATCAGGCTCAATCCTTTTACGTCCTTTCAGCAGATGCTTAAGTCCTCCGATTTTACTATGTGATATCAACAATAAGGTTACAATCTGTCAAGTAGACCAAAACTCTAGATAGGTCAGTTCAACAAAAGTTAGTTAAGATGTCGAAGTCAAAGTCAATACAGTTATAGTCTAATCAACCGAGAATCGAAGGTCTTTTGTATATGATGTCAGCCTCTTAGTCCGATTGGTGCCGAGCCAGAGCAAGCGTAAGCCCGCCTAAACTCCGCGGACATGGTGGGGAGGAGCTTAGCTTAGCTTACCTCCCTCCCCCACTAACGCCAGCTGTGATGGACCTCAAGATGATCCATTCTCAAAGCGAGAGGTTTTTTTTCCCTTTCCTTTCTCTCACCTCATTTCATCACTTTTTTTTCTTTTCTTAAACATTATTTTTACTTAGCATTGGTTATTCCCATCTCCAACCACCCCAGACCTGAAGCCGGAGGCGTCTCTCCCTCATTTGCAACCCTCACGGCTGCGATAAACGCCACAAAGAGGGGCTCAAAGCTCATTCAGCCTAAGACTGAAGACGTCAGCATTCGGGGCTCAGCAAAACACCATCTACGGGTTATAAACAAAAGTATCAGCTTTGGAATCACTCTCTCAATCAACATATCTTCAATTGGATCGCAAAAATGAGTCGTTTGACTGGTTGGTTCCGTTCGGGCACTGTGACCCCAGCCACAGATGCAAACAGCGATGCTGGCTCAATCTCTACCAAGGATAACACGGCCAGGGAGATGGAGGACATTGACGACGCCATGGCTTCGTGCGGGCTCATCATGAACGATGATATCGACGGCGCATGGGAGAGGCTTCAAACAGGCGACTCTTCCTTCCACCAGCTTGGTCTGGCTGTCACTATCTTCATGCGTTCGGTGCTGGGTTTTGAGAAGGCGGTCATGACCGAGACAACCTCCAAGTTGGATGAATGTGAAGCCAAGGCCTGGGCAGACTACAAGAAGGCCCAGAAACACGGCAAGGCTCGCGCAGGAAGTAAATTATATCCTCCTGGCACCGAGTTTGAGCTCGTTCGCGCCGAGACGCAGCTCATGGGTGCTGTGGTCGGTGTCCTACACGAGAGTCTCATCGATGCCATGAAGAGCTTCCTTAAGCTTCGCAAGGCATTCATGACCCTTGATGCCATCATCGAGGCTGAGACAAAGAAGTTGGGCAGCATGCCTCAAGCCACCTCCGAGGCATCACTATCTGCTAAGCCAGTCACCGATGTGACCAAGAGCATGGAAAAGCTTGACATTGAGTCTGCATCTGGCACTCAAACGCCTGCTAACGCGGATTCTTCAAGCTCTTCAAACGCAGGAACAAATGAAGACGAGAAGGTCGACGAAGGCGCGCCACTAAAAGAAGCTAGATCAAAGGCCACCGAGTCCGACTCTGTCCTTCTCGAGAACCCTCTCGATATTTTTGTTCACTCTGGTGCAAACATGTGCTTCGGTATGATTCTTCTCATGCTGACCCTCGTCCCTCCCGCTTTCACCCGCCTGCTCTCAGTGGTCGGCTTCCGTGGTGATCGCGAGCGCGGCGTCCGCATGCTCTGGCGCTCCACGGCCTACGCCAACGTCAACGGTGCCATCTCTGGTCTCATTCTGCTATCTTACTACAACGCTCTTCTCGGCGCAGTTGACATTCTCCCCGCAGCCGAGGACTTTGACGAAGGCGCCGAGATCGTTGGTCCTCCTCGCGGCAAGTGCGAGAAGCTCCTCGCATCTATGCGCTCTCGATACCCCGACTCTCGACTGTGGCTCATTGAAGAAGCCCGCCTGTACAGCAACGAGCGCAACCTCCCCAAGGCCGTCGAAGTCCTTAATTCCGGCGGCGAGTCAAAGATGAAGCAGATCACCGCTCTTAACAATTTTGAGCTCTCCCTCAACTCCATGGCCATTCAGGATTGGCCCCTTATGCGCGATTCGTTCATGCGCTGCGTCGAGCTTAACGATTGGAGTCATGCGCTATACTACTATATGGCTGGCATCGCCTCTGTGGAACTCTATCGCGACGCTGTAGCCGCGGGTGACGAGGATGATGCTCGTCGCCAAAAGGTCAAGGCTGAGGAGTACCTCCGCAAAGCGCCCGGTGTAGCGGGCAAGAAACGCTTCATGGCGCGCCAGTTGCCCTTTGAGGTTTTTGTGCAGCGCAAGATCCAGAAGTGGGAGGAGCGTGCTAAGAGCTTGAGTGTGGATCTTGCCGATGCTATTGGCGCGAGTCCCGCGGCTGAGATGAGTTACATGTGGAACACGATCAAACGCATGGGCCCGGCCGAGCTTGAGAAGGCGGTGGCCGGAACGAGTTGGGACAGGTGCACTGCTAAGCCAGAGGTTGTGGAGAAGATCAAGGCCGAAGTTGATGAGATGGGTTCGTGGGCGCTCATTATGGCGTCGTTATACAAAAACCAGAAGAAGTTTGTGGAGGCGAGGGAACTGCTGGAGACACATGTCTTGAAACACGACCGGTAAGTCGCATAAGTCTCGATAACAAACATCAACTAACCATCCCAGAATCGCATTTAAGGGTCCAACCAAAGACGACTACGTGCTCGCAGCAGGTGTATACGAAAAGGGTGCCATCGCCTGGTCCGAGTGCTGCAACCCACCAGAGGGCACGCCAGAAGAGATCGCAGCGTATCGTCGCCAAAAGTATGACGAGTGCGTTAAGCAGATGGACGTTGCCAAGGTGTGGGAAGCGTTTGTGCTGGACACTAGAATTGGAATGAGGGTGCAGAGCGGCATCGAGACGCTGAGCTGGTTTGCCAAGAAGATGGGATACAAATAGACAGGTGGACAGCAATGATTGGGATGGGCGTTTGTATACATAGAAGGGTCGCAATCATTTGGGAAGAGAGGGAAAACATTCACTTAGGATGAATGGGTAGGTAATGACATCAATTGAAGAATGAACTTGGGATGGACCTTAACTAAGATGCGCGCTTGGATCGCAGCCTTGAACTTCTCCTCTTACCGCCCTCGTCGCCGTTTTTTAACTTGTCGATACCTCCTTGGATAGCTCCCATGCCGCTGTCCAACTTATTCGCAGACCTTCCTTTGACATTATGCTTCTCTGCTTCAGCCCTCACATCATCGAGAACGTCCCGCCCGCGACCAGTGCCATTCATCCAATCCAGCAGACCCCATGCGCCGTAATTGCAATTGCCTCCACTAGCATAATGCACCGCTGTGCGTCGTGTCATGCCACCCATGATGATCCCAGGGACGATACTATAACCTGACGTCGCGAGAGTCTCTTCAGCTGTACAGAACGCGAGGAAGAGGAAGTATGTAAGCAGATGCGGTCGCAGCGCAATAGATGGTAAATAGATAGGGATAAAGTGATGCAGAATAAGAGGAATAGGATGATCCGCGAAGAGTAGGAGACTGTAAGGCGCCGCTGACCTCGCATGGCTGTACTGTTGATGATACTTCGCGATCGTGCCCTTTGAATGCAGCACATTGCGATGAATGTAATAAGTCAGCACCTCCCTCGCCGTCAGCATTAGCAGGATGTGCTTGGCCAGCTGCCACGGCAAGGGCAGCACCGACGCTGTCTTAAAGTCATCTTCTCCAAGAATATACTTGAATCCCAAATTCGACGCGCCCTCTGCCGCAGTGACAAGCGCCAGGTTCACTAGTACTAGCCCAACCTGGCGCGCGACCAAGCGGCTATTCCGCTGCGGCAGAGAAGCGCGGCCACCAAGTTTAACTGACTCTGCGGCACTGGGTACGGAAGTGTCGAGAAGTAGTGTAAGGAGGGATGGTACAAGATACAAGACGACTCTAATGGCCAAAGTACCAAGAATGCGGATGCGGAGAGATGTGTGGGACAGGACGAGGGATGTCCATGTCATATAGAAGAAAAGCAAATTGAGGGATGTAGACCATGATGCGGAGGTGGGAGAGAGGAGGTATGACAAAATTGGGAGGGAGAGAAGGACGTCCATGACTGGTAAAGTGGTGATGGTATTTTTTGGTGTTTTGGACTTGGCGTTGGCTAGTGGCGCAGTAGTCTCATGATGTGGTCCGAGAGTTGTATGAAGACAAAAATGAGACGGGGACGAAGTTTATCACCACATCTTATTCTGCAAGCTGTAGATCTAGAGGGTTTGCATTGCCATGACGTCGCAGAGCTGCTTGATCCTGGAACCTGACATTGACCCTGACCTTGACCTTGAGATTTGGGATGAGATAGAATGACGTAGGTGTGGCTGACTGTGCCTCCGCCACATATGGACTACAGCCACGTGAAGACGCAGGACCCTGCAGGCTGTCAGAAATGTAGTCCTCGTGGTAATTAGGCTATCTGTAAGAAAAGAGTTAACTTGACGGTTTTCGCAGACAAGGCAATACGTTTTCAGGCCGTTATGCGAAATTCAATAGTCGAAACGATGCACGAGTCTAAATGCAGGTACATACAGCATTGTACGCTGGCCCAGCAATGCATTATGCGTTTCATTGACTGTGCCGGCAATAGATTGATTGATATCCATTTTAAAAGACGTTCAACAAAAGGAAGTTGTCACTTGTCATTTTTCTAAAACTGTCCAATCAGCCAGTCTGCCAGACAGCTTCGCAGCATCAGCTTCTAACTAAAACGCACATCCATCCACTGTGGATCGGCTTCGGGAGTCAGTGGAGTCCGGCTCATTTAAATGACAGCCCCCCCTCCCCCATCGCCACGAGGATCTACAATGCTGATTACTATTGTCTACAGTCCGTCTGGAATCTACTATCCGCGTTAAACTTTGTCCTCAAATCATCGAGCTAGAGTTTTAGTCTATGTCATGGTATTCTGGTCATGTAGAGATTAAAGATGGAATGCGAGAGATGTAGAATGTTGATACACATGGTTCATTTACCGGGTCGAGTGAGCTCTGCAAGCTCCAGGGTTAAAAGTTAACTTGAACTTTCAGGGGTCCAGTGCTCAGGGGTTCAATCTGGCAGTTCAGTTGCAGGTTTGTGTTTGTTTGGGTTGGGATAAACAAAAGACAAAATAAACAGAATCGCAGGAAAAGCCTAAAGGTGAAAATTCATTGGTATGTCTTGGTTATGTGTAACTTTCTTTCGGAACGCGAAAACTGCTTCCCATCCAGGCGTTACCTACTCTTTACATCTTCTAACCCCCCTCAGGTTGGACATGTTGAAACCATTCCTCCCCCAAATTCCCGACTTGTCTACCTATCAGCGTTACAGTTTAGATGCCCATTACTACTCTACCTAAGCTTGTTTTATTTGCGATACAAAGTAGTAATACTTTTGGGCCCAAATAACAACTCGCTTCTTTACCATTCATTGATTGATTCGTTGGTCGGCCCACTTTCCAGTATCTTTACTCTTTCCCTACTAGTCTCGTCCAATAATTCATTCCCCCGGCCTCTCTCCCTCTTCCAATCCTCTCGCTTCTCCTCGTCAACCACCTTTGCGCGCCATCAAAATAATAATTACCCTACCTTACCGCTTCAATCCTTAACCTGCGGTTTTTCTTCCTTGTTTTCTTTCCTTCCTTTCCCTTACCTTCCTTTCTCCCTTCTTTCCTTCTACGCGCGATTGTCGGTCCAGGAGCCCACTCAGCTCCATATTCTGCTTCAGATTGGATCCTAGTCATTCATTACACGCCTCGGGAACGATCCACCATCACCATTTCCACCAACAAGCTAATATCCCAACGATATCGTTAATCGCCCAAACTTTTTTCTCCGTCTCATCCCTTGAATCAAAGGGTGAGCGCGCGCCACCCATTGTCTGCGCGAGACACTCATCGCCCCCAGCTTTCCGCGAGACACGAAGAATACTTGGGCACTTGTTCTCTCCATCCCTTAACATCCACTTCTCAAATTCGCGACTGACTCAACGACATACACTACTTTAAATCGCTCCAAGTCGGTGGCACGCAGAGGCCCCAGCCATGAATTTTGACTCGGCTGACGTCCCCCCTATCCCTACTCGCGCTCACGGCCACCACGCTCATGGTCACGGTCATTCTCGACGTCGTTCCTTTCAGGGCCCCTCATCGTCAAAGCGCGCTTCCTCCAGTGTCCCCCCAGCCAGTCCCGAGGTAATCTCCAACCTGATCACCAGTCTGAGCGTCATCTCCCAGCCCGCAACCTCCCACTTCGAAGCATCTCCTCATAGCCTTTCGCTACCAGCAAGTCCGGGTCACGTCCACGGTAGCTTTGGCGTGGACTACGGAGCCTTTCATCAGCCTAGCCTCGACGACTTGAGACAGGACCCCGTCTCCCTCGACGAACTTGCCGCTTTACCTCCAGTCATTCGCACCTCGAAACCTCCCAGCGGTTACTCTCCGCTAACTGCGACAAAGAGTCCAAAGAGCCCTCGAAGCCCAAGTCGTGAAAGCGGTGGTTTACGATCGTTCATCCGAAATAGCACATCTCGCCCCTCATCCAAGGGATCGTCGCAAGCCTCCAAGAACGATGATACGCAGAGTATAGGAAATCTTTCGATCGAACGACTCTCTAGTGCGACACCCGACCTGAACCACAAGCAGTCGCACGATAGTTGGGGCAAGAAGACACCAAGGAGTTCCAAGGGTCTTATGTACATGAGTTCAAGGGAGCGTCTGCGCGAGAAGGAGGCCGAACGAAAGCGAGTGGCTGGCGGAATCTCAGCTTCATCATCAGGTGCATTTGCTGGTGACAGTGTTCACAGCGACGGTCGCAACGATCCCTTCTTTGCCGAAACAGCCATCCGCGAAGAGTCGCAGTACGAACTACCCATCGAGCGTCCAATGGATGGGCCTTGCGCTATCCCAGTGAGGGGGTCAAGTCTGACAAAGACTGGACAGTCAAAGCGATCAAGTGGAAGAAGAACAAGGCGGGAAGATGGTTCAGTTACTAATGTGATACCAGAAGGCGATGAACATCAGAGACCTCGAGATCGTGAGACAAGTAGAAGGAGACAGGGGTACAGCACGCATCAGTCGAGATCCTCCACAAGATCGCCTGTATATGGACTTAAGGACGCTTCTCCTTCGAAGACCACCAGCGTGGCAGGTAGGAGCTTTCTCGATGTTAGTCGAGATGATGACGGCTTTAGCGATGAAGATGACGACGGTGCACCATTCCCTGCTGTTGCTCAAAACAGAAAGCGCGACCAAAGTAACGATCGTCAGGACCGGAAACGATCGGGACAACCAAGTCCTGCGCCAGTTGAAGGTGTCAAGGTGAAGCGCAGCAGCTCACGTCTCAAGCGCCTATCTGAGCCTCTAAACCTCAAAGCCGAAGAACGAGCTCGCGAAACTCTTGGTCCTCAGCCGCCTGTGCAGAACCACACCAAGAGCCACCACGATCGACCTCAATCCGCTGACAGCGTTGATGACGCCGTCGACTCATATTTATGCTCACCACGATTGTCGCAAAAGATTCGGCATCCCCAGACGGGTCGCGTCATCTCTTTCTCCGAAGTCGGTGATTCAGAGGGCTCTGCGGTCTTCTGTTGCGTTGGAATGGGCTTGACGAGATATATCACTGCGTTTTACGATGAGCTGGCATTGACGTTGAAACTGCGGCTCATTACCCCGGATAGACCAGGTGTTGGCGATAGCGAACCTTACTCGGATGGTACCGCAACGCCGCTGAGCTGGCCCGGTAAGTCTTTCTCTACGTTTGATGGTCGTGTACTAATTATGACAGACGATGTCTACGCTATATGCCAAACTCTCAAGATCACCAAGTTTTCGATCCTTGCTCACTCGGCTGGCGCTATCTACGCCTTGGCCACAGCGCTTCGAATGCCTCAGCACATTCGAGGCAGGATACACCTCCTCGCGCCCTGGATTCCTCCATCCCAAATGAACGTCTTCGGCACATCGCAAGCTCTTCCTCCCACAAACGCCATCCCGACCGCCCAACGTATCCTTCGAGCGCTTCCCACGCCCATTCTCAAAGCTGCCAACAGCAGCTTTATGACGGCGACGAGTAGTTCGATCACAAGCTCACTACCCAAAACACCACGACGAGGAAAGCGAAAGAATGGAGGACGCGAGAGCACGGGAAGCACACGGAACGTGACACCGAGCATTGATAAAGAGAATTTGTACAACAAGGCGACTGGAAATGGAAATGGTGATGCGGAAATCGAACCTCCAGCTGCTTCAGAGAATATGGATAGGTCGAGTATTCCGCAGGGCACAGGAGGCGACTCGGAAATAATCGCCGCGGCGGCTGATGCCATGGCGGATAAGGAACGTCAAATGACTTATGACCTTCGTCTTACCCACGCAATCTGGGCGCTTGCAACTACAGGAGCAAACCCCGCTGTAGATCTACTGGTCTGTCTCGAGCGACGCCACACCATCGGTTTCCGATACGTTGACATTACAAGGCCAGTTGTCATCCACCACGGCAGCAGAGACACCCGTGTCCCTGTTGATAACGTCAAATGGCTCGGCAAAACAATGCGTCGCTGCGAAGTTAGAGTGCTAGAAGGTGAAGGCCACGGACTCATGGCTAGCGCGAGTGTTATGGGCTCGGTGCTGATGGAGATGAGTAAAGAGTGGGAGGATTGGATGAAAGTTACAGGGTCTGAGGGGAGGAAGGATCGTGAGAGGGGACGAAGAGGGACTCTTGTGCGATGAAAGAATCGTTGCTGTGCGACTTGGATAATGTCGTTTTGATACCCCAGAGTACTTCCTGCCTCGGTTCTGGATACAAGACCGGTTTTGGATGCTATATCTGTTTTTTCTTGGATACATTAATCTTGAGGACGCCATGTCCTAGTAATGTCTTATACATATCATGGCGGAGACGCCATAATGACAACTTCTCAATAAAACCAGTACGTTTACACTTTCGCATCTCCCCGGTGAGGTCTATCCCTCAGCCAACATTCTCGTCCAATCGAATTTCCTCCATCCTTTCTTGAACCCTTCCACTCTTGGATCGCCCCTCATCCATCTCCCCTGCTTCTTGATAATATGCGGCTCCGCATCGAGAATACCACCCAGAACCTCTCGCGCGAAAAGGTCGCCCTTCGGCCATCGTCCCGCGTCCTCAACAACATGGCCCAATCCTCCATCGAGCGTAAACCACACGTGGAAGTAAGGCATCTCCTTTGCGATGCTGCGTCGAAACGCTGAGCGACCCATGCCGTCGCGCGCTTTTGCGCCCGTGTCAATGATCTTGCGGTGCTGACTCCATTCCTCGTCAGACGAGAGAAAGGCTTCCTTGAAATAAGCGGGAATCATGGCGCCTTCTTCGTAGGGTATGGGAACGGCGACCATGGCGGCGTGCATGCGGCGGTGCGGCTGCGCGGCGTTTTCGTAAAAGACAACTTCGCGACCCTGCTCATGGTACATTCTGGTCAGGCTCTTCATGAAATTTCGCAGCTCCTCCCACTCGTCGTCGTCGCATTCCAACAAATTCGATCGATGTGCGAGAGGCGCGATAACTGCACCTCCAGGAGAAATCTCGGGTTCTGTGGCGAGCGTGAGGAACGCGCGCGTACCGAGGGCAATGACGGGTGCGAGAGGAGGCTGGTCCTTGTCTTCGTGGTGACAAAGGGGGCAGTTGTCCAGGGCGCGCGACATTTTCTGGAATTCAGACACGGCCATGTTTTTAAGATTGATATCGGATTTGTGAATGCGCTTTGCGAGTTTCTCGGCGTTTTCGTCCATGTAGTCCAAGTCGTTGTCGTATTTGCCGTCCTTCGCAATACGTTCTGCTAGACGGAGTCCCTCGCCGCCTGCTTGGCCTTTTGTACGTCGTTCTTCGCGGACCATATCGTCTATGGTCATTTCTGTATTCTCCTCGACGTTTCCGCGCTCACGGCCGCGCTTGTTGGTGATGGCCTTGGCTTCGTTTCTTGTACCGGCGAGTTGGCGGTTGTCCATGACACTGAGGACTACAGCTTCGGGGTTTGATTGAGCGGTAGAGAACATAGCTGCTGCTTTGTTGTATTCCTCTTCGAGCTGGGCGGCGTTAGGGGCGCGACGGAGTTTGGCTTTCATCATCTGGGCGCGGAGACGGTTGAGGGAGGTCTGGTCCATTGCTGGGGTGGTGGTTGTTTGGGGATGGGCATCTGGAACAATGATTCCTTGTTCAGGCTCGGGGGGTGGTGAGTGTTTGCGTTGGTTCTTGATTCTCTCGCGGTAGAGATCACCGGTGGGCTTGTCGTGACCCTTGTAGTCTTTGCCGTAGATTCTTCGTCGTTCCATCTCTTCTTTTTCTTCGCGCGCATCGTCGAAGTGGCGCAAGTCGCCAAAACGTTCCATAGCGACCTCTTCAACTGACCGACCACTTTCTTCAGCTGCAGTGTACACGGCTTTGAGCTTCGTCATGCGCCAGGAAGAACCAGCGTCGCCAAAAGTGTAGTCGACGGTTGGTTGGGATGGAATGTCGAGCTCGTCGAGGGTTTTGCCTTGGTTGATGTCTTGGATGTGAGTGTTGATCTCGCGCTTAGATACAACACGCTTCGGCTCTTCCTTTGGAGGCGGCGACTTATTCTTTTCGGGACGGTGGACGTAATCGACTTCGATAGATGAAGGAGCTGTCATCCACGAATCTCTCTGGATAGATTTTGACCTATCGACGGTGTCTTGGCTGGGAGGTTGCTCTTCGTCTGGAATTGGGAGATCCTCTTTTGCGTCCTTCGTTTTGCGATGACGGTCATCACCATGTCTGTGTCGCGATCGATGACCATCTTCATCGTCGTCACGCGAGTGTCGCGACCGCTTGTGTCTGTGCCCATCGTCATCATCATCGTGTCTTCGGCGGTGTCTATTTCGATGTCTATCTTTATCGCGTTCTCCGTCTCGTTCTGAGTCGTGTCGATGATGTCTGTGTTTGCGATGGCGCTTTTCCTCGTCATGTCGTTCTGCGCGTTCCCTTTCAGCTTTCTCTGCAGCCAGCGTCTTTTCGAACTCGTCTAGGCCGTCCATTGTGGGCGATTGAGGGTTGGCCTGAGATGTGCTTGAAGTTTTGTGATGGAAAGATGACAATTTGAGATGACAAGTTACGTCAGGTTGGAAAAGCTGGCCCTGTGTCAAAAGTGGGTCTCTTGTACAAAGGTCTGGCGGAGGTTGAGCCTCAGCTGTCGAGTGGACAATCACAGGGTCGAGATGATGGGGATGAATAAATAAAAGTTCACTAGTACCGTTGAGAAGTGTTTCTCTCTTCTTTTGCTCATGTATTCAAGTTTTTTGCTACCAAATTGCTACATCAAAGATGTTCTATCGTGGGATCTTTGGTATGCAAAAAGGATTCCAATGCACAAGACCTTCCAAAAGCCGACACGGCAACGTTTGGTATAAGCCGGTTGTTGTTATGGCACTACTAAGTCATGGACCCATTCCTTAAGTTTCGATCCATGAGACACGGCTCGTTGCTGCTTATTCGCAGCGCCATGACGCAACAGCGAACACATTATCGCCAAGGTACAGGGTAGTCGAAGTCGAGTATTGATGAAATTGCGCTTGAGACTCCAAGAACACACGCGGTGTCATCGCTTGTCGCAAAGAAAACCTGACGAAAAACCATTGAGTTTCTAGTCTAGAAACTCAGATCATTTCTTTGCGACACACAACATGAAGCATCGAGATGGCTGGTTTGGCTTGTGTTTCTCATGTAATTCCCAACCTGTCTGCACTACCAACGACCACATGCTACCACTGCACCAGCCACCTTGGATTGTTTAACTTTGGTGACATCTGCATCTCTCAACCTGTCAATTGAACACATCTGTAATTGAGTTTGCATGCCCCTCTTTTCGTTTAACCTTTGTGTGAGGTTCTTGTGAGGCTTGTGCGAAGCCGTGTGGAGTTTGCGTGACATTTGTGTCATGATGGTCAAATGATAGGTTGGAAAGGACATGAAAAAAGCTCCAAACCTGAACTTGGTCACCCACTTCCTGCCCAGTATATGGACCCAATCTTGCCGTTATCGTGCTAACGAGTCAAATACTGCTTAAAGTGATCGATAAAGATGCGATGTATAAATGCCGGTGGCAGTGTCAACTCTGCATACTCGTCAGGGCCTAGCGTGGAAGAAGGTTGTCAACCGTACGATGTATCAAGTAAAGGCATGCATTGATCTCTATTGCGAGTTTAAAGCCGAAACACGTTTGATGGCGGGAGGCAACATGTGCTCATGCAGCAGTTAACAATAACCGACCGGAAGAAGACCGTCGCTGCAGCCTCAAAAGGTCTCAATAGCGCTTAGACGAAGATTAAACGGTTTTTACGAGACGATGCTCCAAATACCCTGAAGCGTAGAAGCGCGTATTTGACCTGGGAATCATCAACAACCACACTATGCAGCAGAGAGGCGCCATGGTTACTGGCGAAACACCCCCAAATGCTCAGCATAAAAGCCAAGCGGTTAATTGCAGCAAATTGATCGACCGAAATTAAAACACTACTTTCAACCTTACTGCCATGCTCGCCTCACCTCGTCTAGACACAAAAAACGGGAGCCGGGGAAACAATCAGATAATCAATGTCTCGGGTGCAGTGAAGGAGGTTGATCAATTAATTGATTCAAAGGAGGTTGATCACCCTTACACTGCAGATAGATGTGCGATGGGGGGTTTCATCTGTCTGGGTCTACCCTTGTTCATCACCCGTCTCTTTCTCAGCTCTGAGATCTGATCTAAGAATAAAACCCCATATTTTTCTTCAACCTGCGACTAAATGTACGGATTGATGTTTGAGGGAAACTGACGAGTGGAGATAGGGATGTGCGCTAAAACAAAGCAAGTTGAGTACGATCTGCGTAAGCTGAAGGGGATCAACTAGGAACGGTTCAATCAAACACTGACATTTGACCTAACTTGACCCCCTACCAAGGAATAGCCAACCTGTCATGCATGAGTGAGCCTCGTATTCACTACTGTCTCCCGTATAGCACAGTTGCAGGGGGTCACAAAGCCCACAGAATATTAATTACAGATAGCAAACAAAGAGATGGCATTGTTCATGTATAATCCCGTGTTTGAGACATATGCCATTTTCTTTTCAGGTTTATTTCCCCCATTGACATGAACCATTGACACTGACATTTGGTGAGCCCCGCTGTCGCTCAGACTTTGTACCATCTATATCAAGTCTAGCGTCAGGAACAAATAAAGAAAACCATCACGAATTGCCAAATAACAGTGTCTTAGCGAAAGCGCCGAGGGAGTTACCAAGTGGGCTTATCCAACGAAGCTACAGTAATTTAGTCTAGATGTGTGACACCCCTTGCAGGTGCATGCACGCTGAGCTGCAGTGTCAGTGTTTTATATAGAAATCACTGGCTGCAATAGCCCGCCATTCCCTTTTCCCTCATCTCATCCCAACCCTTCTTTTCCTCTCCCTCGTTTCTTTAAACACTTTTGAGGGCATTGCCATTTGTTTCATTTATCCCGGTCACTCTCTACGCCGGGTTAACAACATCCATCTTACTTCCTGTTTTTGGTCATTTCTTTTTTTATTTTTATTTTTATTATATTTATCTTTACTTTATTTCCCATGATCTTTATACAATAACTCAATTGCATTTGCTAGAGATGTTATCCGCTCTTTTCCTCGCCGTTGCGGGACCCGCACTGGCAACCGCATTCAACCTTCCCAACGTTCCCGTTAGCGACGACAACACTCCAGATGGCCTCATTCGCTTCCCTCTCAAAGTCAGCACCGGTGCGCCTGTCGTGAAGGGTGTCACCAAGCGACAAAACGAAGTTGCACTCGAAAGCCAGCAGAACGGTTTCTTCTACAGCATCGACGTTACCCTAGGAACCCCCGGTTCAAAAGTCACCGTCAACCTTGATACCGGCTCAGCAGAGCTTTGGGTTAATCCCGTCTGCGAAAAGGCACAGCAGCCCGCATTTTGCGCCGACTTTGGACATTTTGGAGAGAGCAGCACCTTTGTCGACTTGAATACTACCGGTGGTGTCGTCTACGGTACTGGATACGCATACTGGAACTATGGCTACGATAATGTTGTTATTGGATGTGAGTGTGAACCCCCAATTGAGAGAAATTGCTGTTAATGTGACTTTTTAGCGGCCAGTATTCGCAATCAGGTTTTTGGTGTCGCATACGACAGCTCCTTCACTGGCGTTGGTATCATGGGCGTTGGTCCTGATCTAAACGGTTGGAATGCGCCTTATCCTTTGGTCATCGACAGCATGGCCAAGCAGGGTTTTATCAAGAGCCGTGCTTTATCGCTCGATATTCGCACAATCAACAGCAATCGAGGTGCCGTCATCTTTGGTGGTATCGACACACGCAAGTATACCGGCCGTCTTCAGAAGCTACCCATCATCCCCGCCGCGTCCTCCCCCGACGGCCTCACCCGGTAATTATTTTCGTATCTACATGATGCCTGTGTAAGACTAACAATACCAGATACTGGGTCAACCTCGACGGCATCAGCCTCTCCCAAGAAGATGGTTCCGTCGACGCCGTCTTCTCTGGATCCAAGAGCCAGCCCGTCCTCCTTGACAGCGGCTACACCGTCAGCGCTCTGCCCGGAGCCATCTTCAACAAGATTCTCGCCGCTTTCCCTACCGCAAAAGCCAACGGTGGCGCATACGTCGACGTCGATTGCTCTGTTGCCGACATCAAAGGCACTGTCGACTTCAAGTTTGGAGATAAGGTTATCAAGGTCCCCTACTCCGACTTCATCTGGCACAACGAAGACCGCTGTGTTCTGGGTGTCTTCCAAGATGACGAGTTCCCTGTTCTTGGCGACACTTTCCTCCGTGCTGCTTACGTCGTATATGATTGGGATAACCGCAATGTCTGGGTAGCCAACAACGAGGATTGTGGCACCAACCTTGTCGCTATTGGCACTGGTCCTGATGCTGTGCCTGATCTGGTTGGTGAGTGTGGTTCTGACTCCGGGTCGACCACCACTTCCGCTGCTGAGACCGCTGCTTCCACCGTGTCTGAGATGGAGACGGAGACTGAGTTTGTCACCGCGACTATCACCGCCGATGTTACCTCTGATGACGTCCCGACCGCGGTTGTCACCGCCATTGTTACCGAGTCTGTTACCAATGTTGAGACAGTCCCGGCTGATACTACTACTGTTTACTTCTCTACCACTCGTGTCGCCAATACCACAGTGGCTTTCACCAACAAGGAGATTTCATCTATCAAGAAGTCTACCGACGGCTCAGGCGACTCTTACAACCTCCCCAGCTACACCGACTCTGCTGCTTCTACCACCATCACTTCTACCGTCGTCACCAGCAAAGTCTACACCGTCACCGCCTGCCCTCCCAGTGTCACGAACTGCCCTGTCGGCCAAGTCACCACAGAGACGATCACCTCTCTCACAACCTTCTGTCCTGGCTCCGACGACACCCCCGTCCACCATCCCACCGTCAAGGTCGAAGGCGCTCCCAAACCCGTCGTTACTGAGATCGTGCACAACCCTGTGGTCACCCACACCAGTGTCGTCACTGAAGACGCCCACACCAGCGTCATCACCGAGATCGTGCACACCACTCAAGTCGCCATCATTGAGGAACCCACCGGTATCTTCACCATCCCCGAGGTCATCCAGTGCGGCGCTGGCAACTTTGGTTGCAAGGAGGCTACCACCAAGGGCTACCGCACCATCACCATCACTCCCGTCGTCAAGGCTCCCAAGCCTACTCCTGTTCCTGGCTACTGCGCTACCTGCGGTCCT
This sequence comes from Fusarium aywerte, assembly GCA_013186375.1. Taxonomy (NCBI): domain Eukaryota; kingdom Fungi; phylum Ascomycota; class Sordariomycetes; order Hypocreales; family Nectriaceae; genus Fusarium; species Fusarium aywerte. The sequence goes on from JABCQV010000046.1 coordinate 100,719, forward strand.
CTTGGCGAGGGTCATGGACACAACAACGATAACACTGCTACAGGCGGCCACACTGCCCCCATCAAGCCCACTGGTGGCTCTAACCAGCCCAACGGTGGCCCTGCTGACCACACTGGTGGTTCTAGCCAGCCTACCCAGGTTCAGCCTACCCAAGATTCTCCCCAGCCTACTGCCGACACCCCTGGCTCACCCGACAAGCCTAACCCTCCCGAGGGGCTTCAAACCCACCGCCCAACAAACGTCTTCCCCATAGTCCCCTCAAGCAACACAGTCGCGACTGTGGTGAAGCCTACCGGCACACCACAAGCTGGCGGACCTTCTGAGCCTGCAGCCACTCCTACCCCTGTGGGTATCAGCGGCGCGTCAGCATGGAACGTCCCCGTTGTCGCAGCTGTTGTCATCGGCGCTTTCGTTGCAGCTCTATAGATGGAGAGAGAGACTGGGTTTGTTTACTTCTTTTATACCAAAGGCTGGAAAGCAAATGCCTTTTTTGCTTCGACTTAAAATGTATACATAGTTTTTGCATGGTAGATATGGGATAAATTTATTTTATTTGTTGATTCAACTTCTTCTGTTATACTATGCATCGGAGTCTGTACATTATCTTTGCTGCCCACTTAACTGGGTTTGAACCTTTTGTTGTCTTTAGATACAGCGCGTCAACAATCAGCATTGTATTCTCAGTACTGGAGCAGTCGATGGCACCGACCGTACAAAGTATCTCGCGCCGTGATGTATTCGGCCGAACAACGCCTACCAAGGTTGAGACGGCGAGATTGTAAGCCTTGCTAAGCCCAGCCAGCAAGAGACATTCGAAAGTGTCGAGCCAAGATGCTGCGACGAGTACGAGTACGATAGTATTGATCTATGTCTCCACCATCAATCACACTAACAGCCAGGTTTAAATCCTTCACAGTAACCCTTGGCCTTACGGTAGCAGAAAGCTTGACCACGTCAGCATAAAAGACAAAATGATTTAGCCACTTTATACTAGCCTAAACCAGCTTCTAGTTTGTTTGTTTCTTGCATCCTAAGCTTACCATGTTCTCTCAATAACTTGTAACGGATCAGTGGAGAGGGGTAGCTCGCGTAGCTATCTACTTCTGATCGAAGGAGCGTGCAGATCATTAACTGCATAAACGGCTAAACGGCTCCACTGCCCCCGTTGCTTTTAACTGAGAGGCTACGGTATATCTTGCCAGCTTCTTCCTGTCCTTTCCCAACACTACAAGGCTCTTCAAAATGGTCAATATTCTTATCAAGATTGGCCTTTCGGTCATTGTTTTACTTGCAGTTGTCTTTCAAATCTATCTCAAGGAGGCAGTATGGATAGCCTTTGGTATCGGAAAGGTTATGCAGCCGATCAGTAACTTTCCTTATACCTGTCGCAAGATTGTCGATCCCCGCATGGAAGCGTGTGAGGATATGTGGTTGTCGCAATCTACGAGGCAATTGTTTCTCGCATGCTCGGATCCAATTGCACGGAATGAGTGGTTCACACAGTGAGTCATCAAAGGACAAAGTTATTGCAAATATTGACGTTGGTTCAGTGTTGGTCTGCTTAACCTCTCGGGTCGCTCGCAGCGAGACTCCATTGTCGCTCTGGACATCGATCAGCCCGTGGCTGGCAGCTATGAACCTCGCGTTCTCAAGACCACAGGATTCTCCGGGACTTCTGGTGATGGCCTGATCAACCTCGCTGGGTTCACAGGGATCGATAAGTCTGATGGAACCGTTGACTTGTTGGCGACTAACATGCGACCTTCGGTTGATGCTCAGAGCGGAAAGTATCTGGATCAGTATGTCCATGGTGGAAACTCGACAATTGAGCATTTCACGATGGGTCCTGGAGCGAGTGAGCTCAAACATGTTCGGACCTATGCTGATCAAGGTATTGTTACGCCGAACCGTGTTGCTGTTATGGATGATGGGGCGTTTTACATCACGAACGATCACGGTCCTCACAAGGTGGGCTGGGTAAGTTATCACGAGTCTTTGATTATATCGAGCGAGTAACCAACAGTCTAGCGTCACCATTTATCATTTCTTTTAGGCTACGCCAACGTCAACGCCTGCCCCCCCAATGTACCCTGCAAAGAAGTATCTAGCAACCACAAATTTCCCAACGGCCTCGCCATACATAAGAACACCCTCTACGTGCCTGACTCGATGGCTGGGACACTCACAATATACAACATCCTATCCAACAAAGACCTTGAGAAGGTGGACGAGATCAAACTCGGCTACGGGCTAGACAACGCCTCAATCGATGAGAACGGTGACATCTGGATCGCTGCGTGCCCCTCGTTTGCTGAGTTCCTCAATGCCTACAAAGATCCGTATAATGCACGAGCGGCTTCTACTGTGTTGAGAGTCAGAAAGGTTGATGATGAGTGGAAGGTTGAGAAGGTGCTTGAGGATAAGGAGGGGGAGGTTTTGCCGGCTGCTACGACGGCTTTGCATGATGCGAAGACTGGAAGAATTTTCCTGAGCAGTAAGTTAAACCAGGATACTGGTTCGCATATGACTAACGAGCATAGGTGTTATCTCACCGTGGATTACGGTTTGTGAGCCAAAGGTTTGAAGTATCGTCGAGGAAACAAACTACTAGCCTTCTTGTATACACACGTTGTCTTGCAAATAGTACCGTATTTCCTCCAGGAGAATAAAAAAGAGTGCCACGCCGTCCAAATTGCCAATCTGCACGAGCTCAGCGGTCTTGACATTCGAGTACATCAGTTCACTTTGCAAAGACGACCATTAGGCTTCTGCTCCCACTTTTCACTTCCGACACAAGGGGAGCACCAGAACACATCATCTGGATCAACAGCCTTCTTGATAGACAAGAGTCTTTCGTAGTTGTCGCCCCAAAAGACATGTTGCCAGTCTGGTTCGAAGGGAAGCGCCTACTACCAGTTAGCGAAGAAGTAAGAGATAAGGACGGTTAATTATACCTCGTTAACGTAAGCGCCTGCGTCTGGCGATAGTCTTCGGAAAGGTTCCCATGTCGTAATCAAGCTCTGAACAGCTAGTGCTTCAGCGGTTTTGTTGAATGGCTTAAAAGTATGACCAGCGACTGCAAATACTTATTGTCAGTTTGTTGGCTTCAGAGACAAAAGCTAGATCAACTTACGAGTGTGAACATAAGTTTCTCTCCAACCAGGATTCACCGCCAGACTACCCCCTCTGGGCTTTGCGTCACGAACTCCCTTACCTGAAACCAGATGAAGAATCATCCCACCCGACGGGACACAGCCTTCTTCCAGCGCATGACTTAACCTAGCCTCATCTTTCTCGAGAGCATCTTTTGTCAAAAGTCTCGAGACTATGTAGTTAGTTTCCCCAGCTGCGCCCTGATCGAAGTAAACGTCATACCACTTCAAGAATGAAGAGTATTTCTCCGACGTGGCAGTAAACTGCACTAATCCCGGCCAGCGCTTTTGGAGAGTTTCGTTGATGGGTTTGAAGAGCTTGTGGATATATTCGGGGTCTTTAACGTCTTGCGCAGCGAAAACGCCTGATATCCCAGCTACTTCCTCTGGGGCCCCTGGTGCAGGAGATGGGTTGGCCACACGCGGGCTGAGAGAAGAATATCCTGATAGACCTGCATCTGCTAGGAACGGGAACTGGGAGAGGATATAGGCTAGGAGATCGTATTTGAAAGGTGCCTCGGCAACTGTTCCGATTGTCCATGACGATGCGGAGATCTTTGGTGTTTTGTAGACCTTTAGAGTGATCGAGATGATGACGCCAAAGGTTGAACCGCCGCCCTGAAAAACACATTAGGATTATACAGCTCGAAGTGTGGATTGGGACTTACACCCCTCATAGCCCAGAAAAGATCGCAATTGTTATCCTCATTGATAGTCAGTATCTTCCCTCCGGGTGTTACAATCGTCATCTGTAGAACTTGATCTACAGCAAGACCAAACCTCGGCGACAAAAGTGAATGCCCCCCGCCGGTGATGTATCCGCCCAGACCAACGGACTTGCCACCACCACCAACGACAACACGGTCATACTTGTCCAAGTACATGTACACGTCGTACATTTGAGATCCAGCACCTGCAGACACAGCGTCGCCAGGGATGATGGTCTTTGAGTTGTAAAGTTTGAAATGTCCCTTGTGATAGGTCATGTCTTTGAGATGATGCGTCCAGAGTGATAAAGAGCCCGGTGCAACGGAGCGGCCCATGTAGTCATGGCCTGTGTTTTTAACGACGAGTCTGATATTATGCTTTCGAGCTGTCGCATGTTAGTATCCTGAATCCAAGTAGTAGTTGTGGTACTTACCAAAGTCAATACCGATCTTGACATCCTCAGCCTTGGTGACATTAATCACATAAGCAGGATATCCAGCACCACTGCACGAATAATCTCCGTCAGGAAGACATGTCCAGTTGGGATACTGATCGTAAATCATAGAAATTGGATTCTCGGCGTGGTAGTCGTACGTTTTCCAGGCGTTGGCGACATTAGAGCATGAGTCTTTGTTGTAAGTAGGCCATTCCGTGTGACATACTGCCCCAGGAGGTGCAGGTGCAAGGAGTTGCCCGTTGAGGGTCTCGTTCAACCGAGACCATGTTTTGTGAGAAGGCCAATCATTGGTCCCGGGATAAGCCTTGCAGTAGGAATCTGCCAAGACTGAAGGGAAGAGAAAGAGGGTTGAAATGAGATTATGATAGAGACGAGTCATTGTGAGTTGAAGAGTGACTTGTTCTGCTACGAGTTATGGAAGATACAATCAATGTCTTATATACCTACCCATTGGACCGAACTATCCAGTGCATCCTTAGCTAAAGATGTCTTTCAACTGGATTCTTAACGAGGGATCATGTCCCGAGACTAAGAATCCGTCAGTGGATGTCACTTGGCTACATTGTCCAGTTAAATTCATTCGTATTGCTCGTTTATTTAGGCGTCTGCGTCAGATCGCTCAGCCCTGCCAAGACTGACTTTAGTCTGGGTCTGTGTGGAGGTAAAATGACTTGGAGCTTGGGTGGGGGGTATAGTCAGTGGTTATTACAAAGCGAGACTGGACCAACTATTCTCGTCGGTCCATGTCATGTCTAAGACATAAGTTGACAGTTGTTGTCCCGATTGTGCAAGATATTGCGAGCATCGCCTGATGACAGTGCCGAAACAGATCAGCCATGATCCATTAAACTACCCCATGTCGATTGCTCGCAGTATCATCCCCAATCAAGTCTAGCTCTACTGAGCCTAATCTTGATCCAGTCAAGTCTCAGGGTCAAGGCCCAGTTTCTTTAGTGAACCCCTAATGATAATCATCAATTAATTTCCCTCCTCCACTTTAACTTTACTTTACCCTCACACACTCCTTTGTTATTCCTTGTCTTTCATTGTCGTGTGGGCGTGTCGCAAAATGCTCCCAATCACTCATTGCTTTTCATAGCCGCCAAGCAGTCGTCATTCTTTTCTCTCCAAAATGCTGCTGCGGCTATCGCTGCTCTTTCACTCCTTGTTTGTCCCTCTCTCCAGCGCGCGCGACAACAAACATGCCTCCACCGATGGAACTGTCTGGGCGACACCCCATGACAGTTACTCCTCCTCGATAGGCGTCCTCGGCTGCAAGGTCAACACGAATCGCATCGCTTACTGGCCTAATCCCGTCGACTGCGACAACATTTGCATCGCCCTAACCTACCAAGACCGCACCGTTCATCTCCTTCGCATCGATCAATCGCAAGGCGCGCACGACGTTAGCTACGATGCCTGGAATTACCTCTACACCGGCTACTCGGCCACCGACAAACCCGCGGCTGGCGGACCTGTTGAAATGACCTACGAAAATGTCGACGCTTCGAAGTGCTCGGATTTGATCGATACAAAGGGTAGTAAATTGCCCCTCAGCGCAGCGAATAGCATGAACTTCCTCACGAGCTGCCTCGATCGCAACAGCAGCACGTGGGTCGGCGACAACTACGTTCTGTACAACATCCTCGATTCCATCTGCACGTTGGGCCATAATGAGAAGTGCGAGCTAGACTACCATTCTGAGAACCAGGCTTCGTGTCCGCATACAATGGGCGTGCCAGACGAGTTGAAGGGCCAGACGGTATACAACATTCGGTACCCGAGCGGAGAAAAGGTCAGCGCCACGGATGGCAAGCCCGCGGACGGCGCGTCAGGGCTGAAGCAACCCAGCGGCAACGCTTTGGCGCTGGTGGTTCTGTTCTCGGCATGTCTTGTATTTGGCATATAGATCAGGGCGTGGCAGTTTTATATATTCTTCTTGCGCAATAGCCTGGGCGCTGCTGCGGTACGGGATGATTGAAGGACGATGTTAATGTCAAGATACCCCTACTGTTTTATTTAACGCTTGCTTCAATACAATTTGAACAATTACTTTTATCGTACCCGCGTTTAAAAAAGAAGATGAGATCAATTAACTGCCATGGCAATCTGGTATCAACGCCACTATACAAGCAGAACACTTTGTTTCTGAGAGTCAAATACTACATTATTGAGCGACATTTATTTTCCCAAGTTGAGCGCGCCCTTGACCTTGCCCATCACCGACTCGTCCTTTTGTTTGCCGCCCTCATTTGGACCGACATCCTCTTGGGTCAGTGCGTCCTTGCCGTGCATCTATCTCCCATCAGTGACATGTCTGGCTAAACACTCTTTGGCGACTGACCTTTTGTTCTTCTGCCTCGGCACCATGGATAACGTCGTGCACTTCTCTAGCCGCCTCGTCATTGAGACCGGTCGGTGCTTTCTCATGAGAAGGTCGCGTGTCAGACATGATGGTTGTTCTTTAGTATCTTGTCTCGGTTTCTTTTATTGGCTTGGACTTTTATATGCCAGCTTCAGCGGTGCTTATAAGAATCAGCTTCAACCTTCGGGCAAAGCCAGCTTCATATAAACACACATCTCACAGGTTACTGTCGTCATCCCTCCCATCCTTCACAACGAAAATGGTGCTGAACAACGTCATGTTGAACCCTTCGCGGGGTCGATTTGGTAACGTTGGACGATAATCCTGTGACCCCTCGCTTTCACAGTGCAAGTAACGCTGCGACAACATCTTATGTTCCCATTATTACTATCTTTTGCAAGTACAGATTGCGTTCACTCACTGTGTTGGTATCGTGACTTTGTCTAATTGCGGCACTTTGCGTTGCTTGGGGGTGATATGACTGAGGGTTTGCATTCCGATACGCTGTTATCAAGCATAATGACATCTTCGTCTTTTTTGCCCCCGGCTGTTCTGTATGGTGTGACTCTGTATTATGGTATTCTACGATCATGCTGTACTTTTGCCTATTATATCTTATTGAAGTCTCAAAGCCGGGTTCCGTCAACGCCGTTGATAGACCAAGCGTTACATTGACTTCATCTTCGCAAGTTTTGTGCGGGTTTACACACATCGAATGGGATATAAAAAACATAGGCTAGGCGTTGGTTCTCCTTGCTCCCCTTGGATTTTACGAAAGGTCTATTAGGATCTTACGATGACGGATATCGTATACGACCACACGCCAGTCCCGGACATGAGCCGTAACGTTGAGTTGAACCTTGATAGCTAATTTTGAACCTGTTGGCAATATCTATGTCACACAGAGATTGACGAGTTGTAACATCATGACACAAATCAGGTGAACAAGATAGCAATGTATCTATAGATTGCCACGTGGCAGCTTGTCATTATCACCTAATACCTCGTCCAGCTAAACGGGTCAACGGATTCATCATGTTTCAACTTTTTAAGGCGCTTATACAAGCTTGTCCGGTAGTCAAGTAGATGCAAGAAATATTTGGCTTAACTTGGCCTAAATGTTAGCTGCGGTGTAGCCACCCCGGGAAAAGAGCCCTAGAGTGACTTAAGCACTAGCTTATGAACTAGATAGTGCTCGACGTTTGCAAACTGGACCTTCCCTCCTGCAGCTCAGTAATTTGTCTGCCGGAAAGATGATAGGTTATGATTATGTGGTTTTCTCATCAGGGTGAAAACAACTTGCTTTTATCAAAGAGAAGCATCGAAACCAAGTTTTATTCTAGAGTCCGGCGATAGGCTGTAAGAGGCAGGGCCACAGCTGATAGAGTGACACGAAAGATGAATGTGCTGTAGATTGTTAGTTTGATAATAACTTGTCGATAACGAGCCAAGGTAGCTATACGAACTTTCCACTTCACAGTATAAGAGCATTGGAGTGTCTTAGAGAAAGAGGTAGTAAAAGGGCAGGTAAAACTCTTATTTATCTCGTGGGATTGTAACCCTAAACTCTTGGATAGTCCCGTATGGCTTGTGGTATGCGCTTCTCATGATGTGGTTCGTTGAAATAGCAAAACCTCTGAGCAGACGGAGAGCTTATGCAGAGAGGCTTGTTGGCGCCACACGAGGCTTGAACCGAAGGCATGCCACGTATTATCTTTCCTCAGCACCATACAAACCATGAAGGATTTCGACGATTCAGCAAGTCACCATCGATAGAACAGATAGTGACTATTCAATCTTGAAGAAGCAGAGTTCCACTGCTGGGGAAATGATATTCCCGACTACGAGCCTCGTCCGGGGCAAGCTTAGCTACTCTATATTATTCTTCACTTCGTCGTGTCAGACCACCCTCTCAATCTGTAATCAGCAGCCATGCATCACAGGAGTTATAAACGGTGTTGACTTGATGACATGTGCTAATAGCGACTCCCACAAATCAGAAGGCATGGTTGACATTGCATCTTGGACCCTTATTGCATTATCGCACTCCTTCCAGTCACATTAGCTAGAAAAACCATAGAAGCTTCGACACATAACGCCCAGGTAACATCGCATCAAGGCTACACTTGACACACGCATTGCTCTGCGTGAAGCACTGCGCGTTCTGCAGACATCCAGAAGAGAACAATACAACGGTGCCGGTGTAGAGATCTTCAGGGACGAAACACACTGCATATGCGAGATTCTGTAGCTAATGCGCCCACAGGTGGTTGCACACTCTTATCAAGCTGCAATGGACGCGCGTTTGAGGCGTCTGCGACACTACTGGCGATGGCATCATTTTGAGACTTATGTCGAAATGTGATACTCCCAATTCGGAGATATAACCATGATAATGGGGTTTCACGACATGTTGGTGGTCAAGATAAGAGCTGATGTTGAGATAAGGTGAGGAGGCCTTGCAGTACCAACCGCAGGTATGATAAGAGCTTTAGGCAGTGCAAAGATCACTAACAGTAAGTAAATAAAACTATGTAATACTTCCATGGGCAAGAGCCGCGATCTAACATGACTGAATCTTTTCTTGCTCTCAGCCACAGCTGACCGTTGTTCGAGATCTTGAAGTGAGGCAAATGCAATGCCTAAAGATGCAAACCATACATGCGTCAAGAGGCAGCCCATTCAGAGGGACTGCAGAGTACTCTTTACTCTACACCCTCTGTTCATCTAGACACTACACCATCTCGCCTGTGCCATGTAGACATTCTGGGCCTCGAATATTGAAGACGAAGAGGTCGCCTACCCAGATTCTGCAGCAGGAAGAGGCTTGCAGGTTGTTGAAGCTAACGCATAAACAAAACGAAAGTGTCGATAACGAGTCAAGACTGCGTCGAAACTTTAGGCTATAACTGATATGTAGAGTCATGATTTATATCAGTGACGAGAATATCACGGCCATGGCTACATGCGGCATGGCAATATCAGCTCAATCGCAATAACTTGTCAAGAAAACCTGCATTTTATACCCCGTTATTCCTATAGACCCTTTTTGCAAGAAAGTGCAAACGCGATAGCCTCAACTGTGTAGTATTGCTAAGTACTCTCTACGCAAAAGTCATTTCGAGACATTTTAGTTATCCTCTTTTAGGAACGTCGAGAGATGCGAAAGACAACAGCATCTTCCTTTAAAGTCCCCATAGTACCTTATATCTAACAAGTATAACGTTCGACACAAAATCTCTTGGTATCGCAAAGATCAACCTGCGTAGGTGAGCCCAGTCAACGGTTGCAGAGACTGCGGAACCTGGAAGTCATTCCGGATGAGAACACCAACTCATATGAATGTAGTGTTCTGTCTCCTGTGCTCCTATGAGCCATAACGTAGGTTAATATCCGTGCGACTTCCAACAGTCACGACGATTAGGATGGAGGTTAGCGGTCTCACCTTATCCCCGAGCCATTTCCTCTTGTAGCTTCCTTCTCCCGCATTCCAGTCGTTCCAACGTCCGGGTCACTGGTTTGACTGGATGTGGGCACAGCCCGTTACCAAAGTCCGCCTTTTTCATGCAAAAACGGAAGATTAGTCAAAACAAGAACAAGGGTAAGCAGAAATTTCCGCCGTGGCTAGACTAAAGAGTTTGACGCCGTCGTGGCGTCTTAGCCCGAGCGCACTAACGTTAGCAATGACACTCAGAAACATGCCATTTTATATTTTGACATTTCAATTGACAGATAAAAATGCAAATGACTGATTTTGTGTTGCAAAATTGAACAGCGAGAGAACGGGTGTGGTGGTCAAATCAAGCATGTTTATCTTCACTTTGGGTTACAGGTGGGAGACATGTTTTGGTCGCCTTGCAGCTAATATGCATGGCACACCTTTCTTTTTCATACACACACGGTTTTATTAGCTAGAATTTGCATGGAGAAAGTTGCAGATAATGAATGCAGTCTCGATCTTGCATGTCACCAAAGCTATGTGGTTTTATCAACAATACGAGATGTCTCCCAAAAGCCTTGGCTCTACGAAATGATTACTTTCAAAAATCAATCTCACATACAGGGTAGCTCCAGAGCTCGTATTTTACAAACTCTATTGCCATAGCTTGATTTAAGAAGGCTCACGACCTGAACTGGCCACTCGAACATGACGGGGCATAGCTTGATACCCAGAAATTCCCCAACGCCTACCAATGCCCAATCAGCCTCGTACGTAAGCCCATTCAACATCAACATGACAATCAGAATAAAGTATTGAAGAGGCTTGCAGGACCCGATGTCACACAACACACTCGGTCTAGACGATTACATTCGGTGTGTCCGCATTCGGTGATTTTTACTTTTCTTTCTTTTCTTTTTTCTCAGTTGTTATGCTTGTAAGACTTTGGGTCAGCGATATGCAGTGGCTTTTTGTGAATCTTTTAGCAAATTGTCTGGTAAGTTGTTACTGCTAAAAGGTTCTTCTGCTTATTTTGCAGAGGTCCTGCATCGGGCTCGGACGTCGGGAGAGAATAGTATGACGGCATGGTAATAGGTAGCTTCGGACGAGTAGCGATATGAATGGCTGGTTAGAGCCAGTGGCTGAAGGGTGTACCTTTTCCTAGACCGTCTTATACAAAAAGAAAAACTATTGGACAAATGCGTAAGACGCTTACTACACGTGGGTTGCGGGCAATTTCAGGCAATATGTTGATTAAGTCTCACTACAGTAAGACAGACCACTTTGTAAGCTTAACGTAGAGTGATATAGCTCATTGACCTATGGGATCAGTAGTTGAGGAAGAGCGGCTGAGACTCGGCGGGTAAAAAGCTACATGATGTACAGGACCACACACACTGACAGTCGACGATGGTCCGACTAGGACAGAACGAGACGCAGGAAAAAAGCAATGTCGGGCTGGTGGCCATATCCAGAAGGGTTTAGTCCGACTTTCAGGGCGATTAACGATGGCTATTGCAGTTGTGGCGAATTGGCTATCGCCTGCACGGCGTTAAACAAAGTGACGACTACCAAATGTTGGCTGTATCTAAATTCAACTGTAAGGACAAGGAAAGAGACAAGAGGAAAGTATGATGTGTCATTGACTAGACTAGGCACGGCTATGAAATTGTACGATCTGTCGATCCTGCCAAGCCGGGCTGATGGGGCCTTTTTGCCCATATGCCAGTCTTGCGTGTCCAATGAAATATTGTTGTTCCATGGATAATCAGGCCAAGCTTTGTTTATACACGAGCTGGGGATGAATGGGAACGGATGATGATCAGGTCCAGGAAGACCAGGTCGGGTCAGATCAGCCCCCGCATGTAAACGGCGCAACCTTAATCCCGCTGTATGTACTGGTCTGGCCATGATGACTGTACATTAGAATCGATGAGCTGGACTTTTGTCTCCTGTAAGCTGCAGATAAGATTGCCAAGACGCCAGCTAAATGCTCCAACAGTTGAAAGTGCGATGAGAAATGCAACATGAGCTAGGTCTCTTCCCAGCAGCTATTCCAAAGTCTGACCACGACAGGGTAGGAACGTCACAATTATGAAATGATATTATCGGAAGGTTCTTGGCATGTGAGTGCATTTGAGCTTGGAATATGCCTATCTGGGACATGTGTTGCGAATGAAATAAGAAATATCACCGTAATGCAACATGCACCTAACGTTTGAAAAGAAAAGAAAAACAAGAACTACTGAAGTTTAAAAATAAAACCAGGAGCTTCCAGAGTCAGACTGAAGTGTAACTGCAGTAAGTCTAAAAACTAGTTAGACGGTTCTAACCGGTTGATGATTAGACCTCGTTCCATGCAGACGGGTTGGCGAGGTCCGTGTTTGATGCAGCCAATAAGAAGCGCCAATTCATTCGATGTTGGCATCATAATCAACATTTTATTTGTATTTTGCTGTCTTTTCAAGTTCCCGAAAGACACTAAAAAGCAGGCCCAAGACAAGCCAAGACAAGCCAAAATCAGACAAGCTTGTCTGTGCCATGTTGGACCTGAGCTGGGTCTTTCCCCGCGATCGAGCTTGCTTAGCGACCCCCTCTTTTCTTTGCTTGGCTTTCATTGATTACAGGGGGCCCTGTCATCTGGGACTTTGACTCTCCAACCACGACGGATTGGGTTGCAGGAGCTGGCGTCCACTATTGAAGTGGTGGCACGAAGCATTTCTCTGTCTCCTCGGGCCCTCGGAGGGGCTCAACTTGGATTTGACATCTTTTGTGTTCTTTACGGACTTCTCGCATCTCAGCTTTCAAGATTGGTTTCATCCCTTGCAGGAGACAGATAATCTAATCGCCGTGCTATCCGATTTCTGCAAGAGCAAAGGAAAGCAAAGGAAACTGCATTACATGACATTACATTGCATTGCAGATTACTTCTGCTTACTCTCGGTCTGCATCGGTTCTCGGAGGTCCTGGACGGACAGTCGGTCGATATTCCCCCCCTCCCATCAGAACACGTTGATGTGGCTGCATATAGTAATTTTAGTGTTGCAGGACTATATACGTATCTTTTAATAGCCCTTCCTGACTGATTCCAGCCCCTCAACGACTGAATGTATGACAAAACAGACTACCACGTTACTGGCTACCGTACCCCAAAGTAAGACAACCTTCCATTCAACCTTGTCGTTGTGGCGGCGGCCAACAAATCAATGCCAATGCTCCTACAGCTTTCCCCGACGATCCGGGCTATGCTAAATTTACATACAATACTGGAGACCTGGATGCTATGGTACCTGTGTTTGACAAGCAACGGCCGTGCCTTTTGCGTGGCTGCAGCTACTGCCAATCACTTCATTTCTCGTATGACACCCCTATGAGTAAATGGCTAACTACCCATATTTCCGTCCTCGTAGATTTGATATCGGCTTTTTCTTTCCCTTCCATTGTCAATATTGACTAGTGACTTGGCCAATTGCCAGGCGCTATCGGATCTATGTTATGTACCTCCGTGCGTCTACGGTAATGACGAGACCTGAAAATAAAACCACAATTCCCTTGCTCAGGGTTCCAGGGGTTAAGATCAGCCGCGGGCATTTTTGGCGAGGGACGGGAAGGAAGCCAAGGGTTACGGGTCCGAAGAATTAAGGACAAGGATTATGCTTGTCTCACTGTTCCAACCACAACACTCCGCTTCTGCTTTCCTCTGGCAAGTCTGAGGAATATGGTAAGACCAAAGATTATCGGCCTGCATTAGCTGGCCTTACAAGCTCGTCTAGAGAGCTTGACTTGATTTTTTTTATCCAAGGAGAAGAGGGGCAAAGCTACTCTGTATCCACCTTGAGCCTCTAATGCCAAGGCTAACAACCGTTTCTCGGACGGTGTCCAACGAGAAGCTAGCATCACCATCCAAGTCAGAGTTGGAGTTAAGGGCCTCACGAACAACACCATGTAACTGCATCCATCCAAGATTATCTACCCCTCATGCTTTGCATTAGAGGAACCTCGTATTCCAAAATCGGTGCGTGATGCTTCACGCTCTTTACGCTTCAGCTGCAGCCAGAAACTATCTGTTGGCCTGAAAGCCCTGTGCGTCACAGCTGTTACTCTCTTCTTTTTCCACACGTTGCAAGCCATCGATGTTGCCCTCGTGTAACTAGAGAGTATTCAGCAGGCTTGTCGCTTTCCGCTATATGGCTCAGATGTGTTTTTCCAGCCGTCGAATTACGGAGAAAATCAAGTGTCACTCGAGCCTCGTATTACCCCCAAACAAGATGCCGTGATCTTAAAATTAGCATACCCCTAATCTCTTTCTGGCAATCCCTTTTCCATTTCTTGCCCATAGTTGAAATGTTAACAGGTTCAGAATGAAGCCTATCACGACCAACTCCACGTCTTACGGGACACACTTGTGCAAAAGTAAGCATAACGTTGGGCTAACTTTGCTTAACCCTCGACAACCTTGCCCGGCGGTGTTGTGGGTTGATCTGAACCCAACCACCGCACCCATGCTCATGACACGACGGTCTTTTCCCTGTTATTCGGGTGTATCATATGCAACCTCAAAGGTCGACAGCTGGCAGCCCCAGTTGAGGCTGGGATTGGCATGCATGTCACATCGCCAAGGCTCAAGAATTAACAGCGTGGAGAGAATACGGCCTAAGGGAATTTAGCTTTGGAACTATTGAAATCGGGATCATCATGGTTCCCAAAGAAGCTTGAGCTGACTTCCTATCTGGATACTGCGATGATCTGGTCGAGCATCAGCCTGACATGGCATTGCATGGCGCACCACCTCGTCGACAAGATCTCGTGTTCCCCATAGCTGTTCATTAGCTTCACGACATCTACTTAAACCGCAAGCTCTCCTCCTGAATCCAATCCTTCTTCCTCCTCATCACTCTCAAGTCAAGAAAGGCACTAGTCTCTCACCCTGACTGACCTCCTCCCTCCACTCGCTCCTCATCTTTCGTTTTTAACCTCTTTCACCCACTTTCGTTGCTGAAAGGCCAACAGTTCGCCTATCATGCATTTCAAAAACGTCCTGGTCAGCCTCTTCGCCCTGACCGTCTCGGTCAAGGCCATCCCTGATGTCGATGCCGACTTCAGCCTCGAGGCCCGCGACGACTCTGCTCCTCTCGATGCACGAGATGAGCCTGAGCTCCTCGCTGAGCGCAACTACAACCCTCCTCCTTCCTGCAAAGACAACCAAGTCTACAACTGGCACTCCAAGAAGTGCGAGTGCAAGGAGGGCTTCGAGTGGGAGTATGGCAAATGCGTTCCCAAGAAGCCTTCTTGCAAAGACAACGAAGTTTACAACTGGCACTCCAAGAAGTGTGAGTGCAAGGAAGGCTTCGAGGAGAAGTACGGCAAGTGTGTCCCCAAGAAGCCCACTTGCAAGGACAACGAGGTCTACAACTGGCACTCCAAGAAGTGCGAATGTAAGGATGGCTTCGAGGAGAAGTACGGCAAGTGTGTTCCCAAGTGCAAGTGGGGACAATACTACGACCAGCACGCTAGCAAGTGTGTTTGTCCCAAGGGTACCTCTGAGAAGTACGGCAAATGTGTGAAGGACTGTGCCCCTGGCCAGTACTACAACAAGCACTCTGGCAAGTGTGAATGCCCTCACGGCACCTCTTTCAAGTACGGAAAGTGCGTCAAGGATTGCCCTTGGGGAACCTACTACAGCCCTCACAGCAACAAGTGCGAATGCAACAAGGGCACTGAGTTCAAGTATGGAAAGTGTGTGCCCATCTGCTCCAACGGTCAGTACTTCGACAAGCACGTCAACAAGTGTGTCTGCCCCAAGGGCGAGACGTTCGAGTACGGCAAGTGCATCAAGGACTGCCCCAAGGGACAATTCTACAACAAGTGGTCAAAGAAGTGTGAGTGTAACAAGGGCACCGAGTTCAAGTACGGCAAGTGTGTTCCCGTCTGTTCCAACGGCCAGTACTACGACAACCACTTCGGAAAGTGCGTCTGCCCCAAGGGTGAGAAGTTCGAGTACGGAAAGTGTATCAAGGACTGCCCCAAGGGACAATTCTACAACAAGTGGTCAAAGAAGTGCGAATGCAATAAGGGAACTGAGTTCAAGTACGGCAAGTGTGTCCCTAAGTGCGAGCACCCTCAGTACTACGACTTCCACGCCGGAAAGTGTGTTTGCCCCAAGGGAACCGAGTTCAAGTATGGCAAGTGCGTTCCCAAGTGCCCCTCTCCTCAGTACTTCGACAAGGATGCCCACAAGTGCGTCTGCCCCAAGGGAACTGAGTGGAAGTATGGAAAGTGTGTTCCCGTGTGCCCTGAGGGTAAGTACTTTGACAAGGATGCTCACAAGTGCGTTTGCCCCAAGGGTACTTCTGAGGTCTATGGCAAGTGTGTCAAGGACTGCCCCAAGGGACAGTACTACGACCGCTGGAGCAAGACTTGCAAGTGCCCCAAGGACTTGACCTGGGACGGCCACAAGTGCTCTTACGACTGTGGCAAGGACGCCGATTACAAGTACGGCGCCTGTGTTTGCAAGAAGTCCGACCAGGTCTTTGACAAGCACTCCAAGAAGTGCTCTTGCAAGGAGGGTTACTACTACGACGAGCACAAGGGCTCTTGCAAGAAGGGTTATGGCAGCCACTACTAAGAGGTTGGCAGGAGATGATTGAGATAGAGGAGGTTACAGCTGGAACAAGTTCTGGTGAATCATTGTGACTGACTTCGACGTTGGCATAATTTTGCTATGATGGGACATATTTTCTTCTACACTCCTTATATACTTCTACTTCTCTAGTTGATAATTTTTTAAATCAAGTGCATTTGCGGATCGGAATTTATTCTCTTATTTCAGCGATGAGTGTCTTACTGTAGAGCAATTATCTCGCGAGTAACTCGAAGCTTATCTTGGTTTGCAGTCACGGTCGAGATTTGAGGGAGAAGTGTCATATGTTCACTCGTAGGTTTATTGGGTACGGTGACTAAAGTATATATATACAAAGAACAAGTCGTACGTGGGATACGGTCAAGAATCCATCATTCCAACCACGCAGAGATCCAAGAATTAATCTTGACTTCAACATCTTCAACCACTCGAACTAAGATGAAACCTAGTTCTTAAGAGCACGCTTGGCCTTGGCAGCGCGCTTGGCCTTGCACTTGCTGGAAGGAGTCTTGGTGGCAACAGGGGCAGCAGGAGCCTCGGTGGTGGCAGCAGCAGCAGTAGGGACGGCAGCGGGAGCAGAAGTGGCAGGGGCATCGCTGGCGACAGGAGCGGCGCTGCCAGAGCCAGAGCCAGAGTTGGAACCCTTCTTGTCGTTGGTGCAGTCACCGTCGCTGGCCTGACCAGCAAAGTTGGGGGTGTGGTCAGTGCAGGCGTTGGGCCAAGGTCGGGGGCCAGGAGCATCATAGTGGGTCACGGGAGGGTAGTAGATGCTGAGGAGAAGGCTAGGGTCGGTGGCCTTGAAAGCACCGGGGAGCTTGACCATGGGAGA
Source organism: Fusarium aywerte (assembly GCA_013186375.1). Lineage (NCBI taxonomy): Eukaryota > Fungi > Ascomycota > Sordariomycetes > Hypocreales > Nectriaceae > Fusarium > Fusarium aywerte. The sequence continues at coordinate 118,309 of JABCQV010000046.1, forward strand.
AGGCTTGCCAGCACCGTTACCGTCAACAGTGATCTGGGCACAGCCGATGTAGAACTGAGCACCGTTCTTCTCGCCAGCACCGTGGAGACCAACGTGCTCAGCGCGCATGAGGTAAGTACCCTTGGGAGTGTCCTTGGGCAGAGTGAAGGTGAAGTTGTTGATACCACCAGACTGGCCGTTCATGTAGTTGGCCCACTCAACACCCTCAGCTCCGATCGTCTTCCAGGTCATCTCGTAGACCTTGAACCAGTCGTCATCACCAAGGTAGTCGGAAGCGTCAGTGCCATCGGGGGCCTTGCTGAGGTAGACGGAGAGGGGACCGGGGTGGCCCATCTCGGTGACAACAGTGAAACCAACCTCGTCACCGGGGGAGACCTTCATGGTCTTGGTAGCAGACCGGATGTCCTTGTCAAGACCGCCAGCATTGCAGACGATGTCCTTGGAGGTAACATCGGTGATAGGGCTGTTGTTGTTGGTGGTCTTTCGGACATACTGGTAAGGCTCAGTGACCTCGCCGTTGACAATGAGAGCCTCGAAGTTGTAGTGGGCGAAAGCGGTGGGGAGAGCGGCGGCAAGGGCCAAAACGGTGGAGAATGAAGTGCGCATCTTGAACGTTGCTTTGCTTTTTGTTTAGGTAAAAAGATTGTGTATGTAAGAGAAAGTCTGTACAGTTGGAGTAGCTAAACCACCAGGGCTTGCAATGAATGTAATGTCTCGTAGAGAAAAAAGAAAGGCGCAAGCAACAGCTGCGAGTCAAGGATCAGATCTCTGAATGGAGTGAAAGAATGGGATGAGGAACAACGAAAAGAAGACGAAACAACGACGGGAAACTCGTCCTTATATCAAGTTTCTAGTCGCCGGCAGGTCTCCTTTTCGTATCCTGGCCTGTCAGTATGGCACAATATCATTGCTGGAATCTCGGTTCCTCGGAAGACTCGGCGCGACTGTCGATGATTTAACCGTGAGCCGGATTTCGAAACCGTTCCTTACATAGGCGCCGAAGTTGATAACTGGGTCTGCAGAGAATCATGGACCAATGTGGGAGAAACAGGCATGGGGGTTGTGTTTGACAACTCAAGGATCCTTGTCTGGTGAGCTACGCGAGACGTCTCAAGACTCGGCCGACTAAACGTTTCGGGCGATCACGAAGAAAGGACAAACGAAACTTGTCAAAAGAAAGAAACAAACTTGGCGTTTCTACATAAGGCTCATTGCATCATCAATAAGCACCGACTATTTGTACTCTTGGTAAAGTTTTTAACTATACAAACTCAATCTCACAATCAAATGAATTAGAGAAAACTCAATCAACATTCACAATAACAACGCATTGGTCATCCAAGATTTCGGATATTAAATCAACCTGATTGGTGGGAATTCGATTTTCGCAGGATGAAGGTCAAGGGTTAGCGAAATGTAACAGGTGAGCGGGTCTTTTCTCTAGCAAGCGTTCCCACTCTCTGTTATTATACCCGTATACAGAAATAATCGAATGCACCGATAGGCACAAAAAGATCAGACGATCGGGAACCGGAAGAATTCTCAACGAGCGGGTAATAGATCGGGATTAACACAAACAAGCTTCGCAAGTTGGGACTTTCCAAGGCTAAGCGCCTGATACAATTTTCTTGGCTATCGTGTTGATTACAGTAATCATAATCAGTATCCATAATTCCGATTCCTTGTATACCAGAGATATTGATTGGGTTGATATCAAATATCAGCTTGATCAAGGTTGCGAATGAAGTCGTAGTAGAACCTGGCCATATTAAGTTGGTCACCCATTGCAATACGCTCGTTTATGTAGTGCACGTCAGAAGCTGACTTTGTGGGACCTGGATTCCATCTGTAAATGTTCGTGGATAGATCTAAACAGATGTTAAGCTCCGTGTACTTCCCTACCCTAGATGGACTTACTCTCATAGTGGCGAGCGTCAGTATTGCCCGTCATAGTCCCTGGGGCTGGAATCACATTCGGGAATTCTTTACCCCAAGAATAACGCACCGTCCCAGCATATTGGTTCCAAATAGGACCGCTAGCAGGTGCAGGATCCGCCGGAAATTATTTCTTCCTAGCTTCCAAGTGCAAAGTGCCACTACATGACCCCGACTTGTGTGCTTTTCGAGACAATCCGTTGGATGCAAGGTAGGCATCGTAGTCGTCATCATCTTCGAAAGGCTCGAAGCAGAGTTTGTACTTGTTGACGATGCTCTGAACCGATTTGACAGCTCTATGTTCAATACTGCCCACTGTATCATGCGGTGCGAACCCAAGGTTGACGCCCAAGGTGACGTGTTCTGGCAGTGCATCGATCTTTTCTCCACCGGAAATGAGATCAACAGCTTGGGAAGTCTGGATGAGATATTTAGTTTCGCGTGAAAGGTGTGCCATGAAACGAGCAGCTCTATCCAAATCACCCCAGTAGATTGCCCTCGTTAATTCGGGATAGACGTGAGGTGAATATCGAGCAAAGCATGTCAGGCCTTGATGCATTGGGCTATTCCACTCGATCTTGGGATCAAATTGGTTTTGTTCCAAGGATCATACGATCTCAGACATGATACCAATTGCACTATGCCGCGGCGGAGTAAAACTATCGCCTCCAGGCATACTCAGGTTGTACCGAGTCTCCATAGACCCCATTCCGAAAAGTGAGGGATAAACGTAGAAGTTGTCTTCCACCCGCTGTAGCCCCCCACCATCCCCGTCAAGGATGACCGCGATGCCATCCTCTCCATATTCATGCTGAAGATGCTTGGCTATCTCTCCAGCGCCGCGTTCGCCAGAGCAATAGCGGCCAAAGCCAAATGCCAGAATGACAGTGCGCCTGGGATCATAGTCGTCTTGTGACAGCAGGGCTTCGAGAGCGAACATGAGGCCTGTGATTGCGGATTTGTCATTTGCACTACCGCGACCACGAAGATATCCATTTCTCTTGTCGTAGTAGGCTTCGAAGGGTGGGTACTTCCACTCATTGAGTGTTTTCCCATGTACGGGGACGACATCTTGGTGGGCGGACAAGAGTATCGGCTTTAAGTCCTTGTCTGAACCTTGGACAGTGTACACGATGCCGAGGTTGTTGATGACATTCCGGATCGCGCGTTTGTGTCTAGGTACGATAACTTAGCATGCTTTTCTAATTAGGCACCGTGTGAGCGGATGACTTGCATATTTGGGTAGGAGTCGTGTAGGACTCCAGCGACTTGACCAAATGGCTTCCATCTTTCGTCCTCGTCGAATCCTCCCATGTCATCATAGCAGATTGTGGGGAGTCGCACCATGGCCTGGAGACGATCGACCATGGTCTCAATAGATGCATCCCAGGAGAATACTTCATGCGAGCTTGCTAGGCCATCACGAGAGGGGTCAATCGGTCGGGACAGATCACATCTGGGGTAGGCGTTCCGGTGTTTGCGGTCAAACGTAAGGGTATTGAGAGCCAGGCGGTGTTGTACTACATGTGCGCATAAAAAAGACAACGCAGTGGCCAACAAGTACGGTATGGCAAGGATTTGCATTTGTATCGAAATAGTAGAACAGCTAGTATCAAGTCTGTAAGTATGAGAAGCTATCAATGTCGGTGATACATACGACAGCAGCAGTATCTTTATAGCCCCCAGAATTACTTCAAGCACTATTTAGAACAACTTCCCGATTCGCTGCATGTAGACCTGACTGAAGCATTGCAATGAAAAATCGTACGTCATGCTTACTCTTGTACAACGACTTGTTATCGTGATATGCGCAATGTCACGATAATTATTCTCCAATCAGGCATACAAGAGGGGAAGGGTATGTGGAAAGATCTTTCGTAAGAGTTATCTTGAGACTCAGGACCTTACGATACTTGCATACGCAAGAGCGCGGTATATTTTACAGAGGCTCGCACAGCCTGCACGGGAACGGTTTTGGTTTGCTGTCTATCCATTCACATGCAAGCTCGGGCAAGACTCTATCAGTCTCTTACTGCACTGTGCAGTCTTCAAGTGGCAGCAGTAAGAGGATACGTGACTATAATTCTACTTTATAGATGGAGTTAAAACATTTAACAGTACACGAAAACGCCATTTCTCCAAATGTTTCAACAGAACATGTAGATGTAGTGGAATCAATTAATTTATTTGGTACATACATAAGAAACTGTCTAGATAGTGTACAATTCTATAATCAATGCCTGTAGAGCTTTTATTCAGTTGCCACCCTTGAGAAGCTTAGTCGGTCTTCTCTTGGTCCCCTGAAGTCTCATTCTTCTTAACCTGCTGTATCAAAGTGATACCCGCTATCTCACTAGCTCCATTATCGACCTGCCTCGTCCAGAAAGGATCTTGCTCCATCACCAGAACAGACTTTCGACGTTCCCGGTGAGCTTCGCGCACCGCAAGGCCTGTCTGCTTCTTCGTCTCAATCTCCTCAAGACGTTTGACTCGGTTTGCGTAACGCTGGTTGTAATCCTGCCTGATTCGATCGGAACCGATTTGTTGAAGAGTGAATTGGACAAGGGAGCGTAGAAGGAGAAGAACGTGTTCGCTGATGAAGACTGTTACCGGGAGGGTTGCCCAGCTGCCGAGAGCACTGCCGATCTTTTCGTTGCTGAAGAGATGAACAATAGCGGCAGTGCAGATACTGCCGAGCCAGGTGAGAGCTTCGAGAGAGTGGATCCAAGGACCTATCCCATCTGATCGTACGGGAGCAGGGCGTTGATGCTCTAGAGAAATCTTTGCGAAATCAGATCGTAGTTCAATCCAGTTATTAATCAAGAAGCCCATTGGAATAATGGGCCAGACTGGAGAAAACAAGGCCAAGTAGCCGAATTGTAGCACGATTTCGGCGATGTCGTCCTGAACATTGTATTTGGGAAGAGTTGATTCATTGCGCACGCGCGACAAGAAAGTCGTTTCCTCTGGTTCATCTTTTACCACAGCGAGTAACATGTCGCCCTGAGAACGCGTTCTTCGGTAATCTCTGTACCACCCTGATAGCTTATGTTTGAGCAACGGCACAATATTCTCCTCAAAGAATCCTGAGATTTGGCCTGTAACCGTCAACGCAATGACTTCGTTTCTCAATCTGTCCGCGTCGAGATGGAACGGCTGATGCACAAATTTCTTGCCGACACTCGCGAAAGCTTTGACGAGGATACTCTCGAGCTTGGGAACTACGTCGCCGCCGAAAGGGATGTATATAAATGCTGTAAGGAAAATAGGGAGGTAGTTTGTGCACATGTTGAGAACGAAGATCTTTTGTGTGAGTGACATCTCGTGAAGATCGGCTGTGCGGTGGTTTTCGAATTCAGTCATCCATTCGGCTGCGTCTTCGAGGCTGGAGGTGATGTATGGTAGAGACACTGCGAGAAGGATCGTAGGCAGGTATTCTAGATATTCCTTGTAAGGACCAGCATATGTCTCGGAAATCATAATCTCAATGGCAAAGACAGCGATAATGGTAACACCCAAAGCCAAGAAGGCAAAGAGCAGAAACGGAATCTGCGCAAGTTGTCGAACCACCTTTTTCCAGCGCGGGAAATAATAATGCTTGCGTCCAGTCTCATCGACGTATTCTCTCTCGTACTTGAATTGAGGGCGGTTGACTTTGAGGTGATGAATCCCCTTGACGTTCCATCGGAGGCTGTAATCGATTTCTTGGATCTTCCAATATTCTAGGAAGACGGTGCACCAGACACTAGTCAGAATTCCGTAGGCGAGAGAGTAGCGAGGAAGCCATAGCCAGGCGATGACTCCTGTGATAGCCGGGAAGGTAAGGAATAAGAGATATGTCTGGATGAATGCAAAGTAAAACGCGACCTATGACTGTGGGTAAGTCTCAGATTGAACGAAGTAAGTGTGGCATACCTTTGAACCGTGCAGATCCCGAATGGAGTCAATATCCTCTGGTGTTAAAAAGAACCTTCTGCTTAGATAGCTCAGAAAAGACTTGTTGACCTCTGGATTGTGTAAAGGGAAGATCGACTTGACGTTTTCCCATTTTCCAGTCCCCGGTGTGATCCCCGCACCGCCAAGATCCTTGGACCAGTTGACAAGATGATAGACGGAGAGAATGTCCTCGGCTTCGTAATCTCCTTTAGCGACAGTGTCCTTATCACCGCCAGGATGATTAGGTGTGATTCCGTAAAGCCAATCTTTAACTCTGGAATTCTTGTTAGTTTATTTTGGTGAAGGAATCTCGGAGACTAACTTACCTGGACTTGTAGACCCAGCTCCCTAGCAACTCATGCGGTGCTCTGACAAAGATGAGAAGGCTCTGTTCGTAACCTGCTCTCACTTCTGTATGAAGACCGATTTCTTCCAAGTCTTGAAGCAAGGTTTTGATTTCCTTGATAGCAGTATCGTAATCTGCCCCGACGCTGTCAATACCCTTCTACTCTTCAAGGACGAATTACTCACCTATTTCACTGAAATCGTACAGAACGACATACTTGTCATTGTAGGTCGTCTTGTCCTCCAATCCAGTGGAAGGCATCTTCCAGCCTATGAGATGCCTGCGGGGCCTTGAGGTTCTAGTTCTAGTTCCAGAGCGGTCTAGTCAAGCAATTCCCCTTGTTCGATGAAACATGCCCGAAGCAACACAACTTGCGTTAACGACTGAGAGCAAGTTGTTGATCGGGGCTGTGTCTTTGATGGAGGGAACATTGTGAGAAAGGGAAAAAAAGACTTTACTCTGTACCTTTGACTGATAGTGAAGACGCACGTTCGGTGTATTGTATTGCTTCCACGTCAGCTCGCTCCACTTGGCCAAGCATTGTCTTTCGTCAGAGAGGGCCAATAGGCGGCTAAGTCGGCACCGGAATTCTTGGGTTCGCCCTTGCTTGGCGGTTTTGTACGAGAAGAAAGCCACTGACAGCTTTGTGGCTTTGATGAGGTCAATTTTAATTGCGGCTTAGACCACTCGTTGATTGTCCTTTACCGATATGGGATCTTCGGGATCTACCGGGTGATCGCTGGGCAAATGGATAATCCCCGAAGCTCTGCTTGTCCTCTGTAAAACCCATGTGACATATGTTGGGTACCTAATAACAATGTTTCAATATTCCAAGAGAGCCGGGTTTCATGCGTAGATCAATTTTATCGAAATTGTTCTAGCTGTCAGCTGCAGGAATGCAGATGGTTAAGGTTCGCTAAATGTCCAGGTTCGATACAACAATGTATGGTGCTGTACAGATTCACAGTAAATATTGTAGTTTTCATCCAGTTTGTGCCGCCAAATGGAAATTGCATTTGAAGCGCACGACATACCTTCCACAATGGTAACGAAGAATAAAGATGAAATTCCTTGGATACCTTTCTGATAGAACTAAGCGTATAGCAATAAAAATAGCCAAGATGCTAGCTACGATGATCGACATAGTACAGGTAGATAAGATAATACAGATAAGATAAGTATGATGAGATAACGGGTAAGACAACGTCTGATAAGAAAAGATAAGATGGTAAGCAGTCACAGCATCCTAGGGTTCTAGGGAACCTTCACAGTGTCCAGGGCTCTCTGATAACAGAGTTTACCTTTTTGTACGACCCGCTAAATGTTATACTGCTAGGTGACAAATAGCTATGCCCCTCTCGGTACTGGACTAATTAATTCTACGTTGAGCTCTGTTATATAAGTGAAGGGGAGTTTGCCATGATGCTCGAAGAACTGCTGGCCTGATCACCCCAATGCCTCAATTGAAACCAACGTCTCACGTCTCAAGCAGAAGTCAGCAGTCGAACACTACTTTTGTCGTTGCGAAGAGTAGAACGAAGTCCTCGATAATAGCGCCTCTGTTAGCATAAAGGTAACCCTAATGCGAAAGAAGGAGTGAGTATACATCAGTGTCTAACATTGATTACTAGAGCAAGGTCATCAATCATGGAATGATCATGTACCTGCTTAACCTAGCTCGGGTACCAATATATGATGAGAAACGTGAAATACGCACTAAGAAAAAATCCAGGTCTACGTTTAAATTTCTGGTCAACAATTAGCATGAGTGCGTTCTCTTGGCGGCCATTATCTTATCCAAAATTCTAGCGCTTGGATGCGCCTGTAACCCCTGGGGTGCAGCCTGTAGCTCACAACAGGGATCACACCCATTCAACTTTAGCGCCCCTGTACAACTGTTTAAGTGTAAGCTCAAGGGGATATAGCAATATCTGGACTGCGCACCTCCTTCCAGTAACTATTATTAACCACCCCCCCCCCCAACATCAGGTAGAGAATAAGATATCGTTCTGAGAGACTATCGTTCTGCCATACAGATTTCTATAACCATGGCGTTTAAAAGTAAACCACTTGTGTTAATGTGCAGCACCCCCGTTTCCGGGCACATCATCCCCATGCTCGCCATTGCGGAACAACTCATCATTCGCGGCTATCAAGTGTGTTTTGTGTCTGGCTCCTGATATCGTCAACAAGTTGAAGCTACAGGTGCTTCTTTTGTTCCCGTGGAAGGATATGGAGACTTTTATGATCTCACGTCATGGGATCTGGATGCTGACTGTATGCCCACCCTCAATACTCTGATTTCATGCATGAAACTGACATAAAATAGGGCCGGAGGGCAAACAGCACTTGGAAGGACCAGCATGCTTCAGTCATGATCTCATCCATATATTCTGCAAATCCATCCCCTCTCAACACGCAGCCATCCAGAATGCCCTGCACAAACTCAGAAGCCAACACCCGGAAAGACAAGTCTTCATCATGACGGAGAGTCTCAATTTCGGAGCTCTAGCCCTCCGGCTCAGCGCACCGGGTCTTCAACCAGATGGTTTCATAGTTATTGGTCTCAACCCAATCCTACTAACTAGCATGGACCATCCGCGGTTTGGATCAGGTATGCTCCCAGATAGCACACCCGAAGGCCGCGAGCGGAATAAAATCGCGAACGAAGCGCAGAAAGAGTTCTTTGCGCCAGTGCAGACGGAGTATGTACAAGCCCTCAGAAGCGTGGGTGCAGACCCACGAGACGAATTCCTGCTGGATTCGCTCTACACGCTACCTGATCGGTTTGTGCAGATGTGTGCGCTTAGTGTTGAGTATGACAGGAGTGATGCGCCGGCTACTTTGCGTTTCGCAGGCGGGTATCCTACTGCCAAGCGCACGAAGAGTAATTGGGAGGTCCCGATTTGGTGGCATGAAGCGGTCACTAACAAGAAGGCGAGCGGGAAGAAGATCGTCTTCGTTTGTCAAGGAACCGTTGCTATGGACTTTAACCAGCTTGTCATCCCAACCATGGAAGTTTTGCAGTACCGCTCAGATATTGTGCTAGTCATTACGCTTGGTCGTCCAGGAACTGTCTTGCCCGCCGACGTATATATCCCTACAAACTGCCACGTCGAGGATTTCATCCCGTATGACAGCATTCTCCCACATGCCGACGTGTTCGTTACGACAGGCGGCTACGGCTCATTCCAGAGAGCGCTTAAGAGCGGGACGCCACTTGTTATGGCTGGCATGACGGAGTAGAAGCCCGAGTCGGCTGCAAGGGCGGAGTGGGCTGGTGTGGCGGTGAATCTGCGGACGACATACCCTTCTGCTGAGCAGTTGTCGAAAGCGATTGATGAGGTTCTCGGAGACAAGAAGTTTAAAACAAGGGCGGTGGAGATACAAAACGAGATTTCGGCATATGATCGTGTGGGTGTGGTTGCTGAGTGTCTGGAGGAGCTTGCCGAGGGATTTTAATGACGGTGATTGATACCAGGTTATAGTGGCATGGATTGATAGATTTACAGTATTGAAAATCCACAATAGGTTTTTATCGTTTTCTAATCTATTGGGTGAGGATCTGTATCATCTCAAAGAGGGTGACAGATAAATAAAAAAAGACGTCAAGTAGTAAATCAAGTAGTTAGGTCTTAACGATAACTTAATATAGTGTGTTCTAATCTATACTATGTTTTTCAAGACACATTACATGCGGGGTTGTACAATATCCCGAATGATACTTGGCGCGCGATGAAGCTCTTCGACAAAAGCTCCTGTTCTCTCTTTCGACCCACCAGTTAAAGACACCGAAAGCCTGCATAATGTTAGCATCACCATCACACTTCTCTAAGAGCTGCTCAGACTTACAAATCCTTCTCCGGGCTGATAAATGACCAGAACCCATTGGTGTCAGGCATCAAATGCACAAAATCGTCTACCGCCGCGGATCCTGTTGGAGCTATCACACAGAACATTAATGAGGTTCTTTCGGGGGCCGAGGCCGAGTAAATAGAAAGCTTGTAGCCGTGGTTGTCAGATAGCAGCCAGAGATATGTTTCGTTCAGGCAAACAGACAATCAAGATGCTTACATGAAAGAACTGAAATGAGAATATCTAGGACTAGACCTGGAATCCCATCAATGACTTACCTACCCATTCCGAATCCAGTCCTGGAATGATAGCAGATGCTAAGAAGGACCGCGCATATATCATGTAGTGTTCGGTTGAGTTAGACGCCCTCAGCTATCTATGGAGTTTATCAGCCTCGGGCCCCAACGTCCCGATACAGGTTTCCCGTACAATAGGTACAACCCCTATTCTTTACAATCTTACCAAGAAGACTGACAAAGGAAGGATCTTTGACGCTGGTCATTTAGTTTCTCGGAAACATCATCTAATCATGTCTTGGTAAACATCTTTAATTGCATGGATTAAATAGAATCTCCCTCCACTGGAACTCGTCTTGCGAACCCTCCTCGACAGACCTGATATAGCCCACGAGGTCAGAAGCTTCCGCCTTGACGAATATGGATTCACAACTGTAGTTCGAGCCATGCCCCAGACTTTTCTTGCTTGATTCAGGATCGAAGTAAACTTCAGAATATTATAGCGCATGCCGGAAATCCCAATAGATGGCCTAGTCACATTACAATATGAAGTCGGTGCCCTGATCGCCTTCCTGATAGCCCTCAACCAAAAGCTCGCTTCGTCCTCGAGCATTTATTACGAACAAAATTTGACTGGGAGGCTAGGAACATTGTTTGGCTGTCGCTGTAGTCAAATCAAGTGGCTGAAGGTGCTGCTAGCATTACACACCGTGGTTATTGGTCCGTTACCCGATAATTTGCGGTTTGTAAATAATCATGTTGAAATTGTTAGAAGGGGCACAGGGCTCTATTTCTAATCTGTAAATCAAGAAAAACGTTGCTCTAATTTCGCGACGCCAAGCAGGTCACATGTTCCATTTTTAAGAAAACGCATATGTCATCGTCATTCATTCCGGGCCTTTATTCTCACCTGCCTTGTCCCTACCAGCACCACTACATCTACAATATCAATAGCAGCAATTCAGGAACAGTGTATGGGTAGAGACTTTTTTATTTTATTACCATGCAAAAAGCCTCCTGGAAAGACCGAGCCGCTGCAAAGCGTGCTGAGACTCTGGACAAGATCCGTAAGGAATGGAGATTATCCGCAGAAGACCTTGAACGCGCACGAAAACAGCGCGATATTACTGGCCCATTCATCGAGCAATTTCTCAATGAAGATCATATTTCCATTACATCAATGAAAAGTGCACCCATTCTGAAGGCAGTGGCGGAACAAAAGTTGTCAGCGGTCGAGGTTGCGACAGCCTTCTGCGAGAGGGCCGCCGTCGCGCACCAAATTGTGAGATCACCCAAATTCATTCCAAATTGGCATTTACTAAATTTTTGAGGTAGAATAACTGTCTGCACGAAATTTTCTTCGACCAAGCACTCGAGCGAGCCAAATATCTGGACGACTACTTAGCCAAGCACAACAAACCGCTCGGGCCACTCCACGGGTTACCCATCAGTCTCAAAGATCAGTTTCATGTCAAAGGTGTAGACACAACCATGGGCTACATTGGTTGGATCGAGGGCAACTTGGGGGTACCGGTAGAGAAAACTCAAAAGGTCGAAAGCCAGATCGTCACAGAGTTATTGTCACTGGGAGCAGTGTTGTACTGCAAGACGAGTCTACCTCAGACACTGCTTTTCGGTGAAACAAAGAACAATCTCATTGGTGAGACTTTGAATCCGAATAACCGCAACCTATCATGCGGAGGCTCATCTGGGGGTGAAGCTGCGCTGATGGCCTTGGGTGGTAGCTCTGTTGGTGTCGGCACGGATATTGGTGGATCGCTGCGTATACCAACAGGCTTCTGTGGTATCTTTTCAATCAAGCCAACATCCAATCGGCTTTCTTACCGTGACGTTGCGAACACAAACCCTGGACAGGATACATATCGGTCAACGGTTGGTTTCATGGGGACATCCGTCGATGCTCTTGAGGTCGTGTTCAAATCTGTTCTCGGTACGGAGCCATGGCTGCGGGACCCGGCTGTTCTGCCCATTCCTTTCAGAGAAGAGGTGCTGAAATATCATCTTTTGAGGGCTGATTCTAATGGAAATGCCAAGTCTGGCGAGAAGCCGTTGAAGATGGGCGTACTCTGGTCCGATGGGATTGTTGGGCCTCATCCGCCTGTTCTTCGTGGACTGCGAGTTGTAGCTGAGGCTTTGAAGAAAGCTGGGCATAAAGTAAGCTTTCATAGTCTAAACGACAAAACACTGCGACTGACAACGATAGGTGATAGACTGGGATCCGCCATCACAAGAGAGGGCGACAAACATATTGGCAAGTTATTTTGATGGTCACGACACGTAGGCTGACATATATCTCATCGTAGGGCGGCTTCTTTGCTGCAGACGGAGCGCACGATATCCATAGTCACCTAGATCGATCCGGCGAGCCTCTGATACCAGACCTTGAAGACGGCTTTCAGCTCAAAACCCCTACAGAGCTCCTGAAGTATCAGGACCTGACGCTCCAGGGCCTCCAGTATGAGAGAGAATATTCAGATTATTGGAACTCGACCGAAGAATCAGACGGTAAAAGATTAACCCCTGTATCTAGACATCTGATTGACTTTTGTGCAGGACGTATTGTGGATGCGGTTCTGATGCCCGTGGCGCCTCACGCAGCTGTGATACCTGGGAAGTTCTATCACGGAGGTAAGCTTCCAACGCGCCAGCTATACAGTATCTTGATGCTGAACGTGGTTTTAGCTTATACCGATGCGATGAACGTGACCAACTACTCGGTTATCGTCATCCCAACAATAAGAGCAGATGCCAAAATTGATGTGTTTGACGATTCATACGAGCCTTTGGGGGATCTAGACCGAAAGAACTGGCAAGCCTGTGAGTTGTACCCTGCGACACATTTCTTTCTGCTAGTTTGTAAGCTTTACATGAGCGGCAGTATTGATTACGATAGATGACCCGGCCATCTATGATGGGGCGCCTGTCGGAATTCAGATCGTCGGGAGAAAGTTCGAGGAGGAGAAATGTTTGGCGCTTGCTCGAATCGTTCACGCGGTTGTTCAAAATTCGCTTTGAATCACTATGCAATTACAGCTGCTTATTACTTTTTTTAATCACAATACTTTTATCTCGCGATTCTAGATTTCGATCCACAGGATAGAAAGTAGACAGAAGGGCTGGAAATAATCTTGTTTGTAACAAAGTTCGGTTACGATAGTACTAAAAAAATGCATGACTATAACGACACACCGGATAACCTCCTCTTATTCTGCCACGGACAGATGCCTTTGGAGACATCACACCAAGCATGATGTACTTGGAGTCATCTCTAATAGGGTTGTCTTGGGACTAAGACGTTATGTCTCTGGTTGTTTGAAAACAGGTGGACACTGCGATCGAACAGATTAATTAATGCTCCGTAGATCCCTTATGGACTATCCATGGGGACACTATTGTTATTGCAACAACAATGCAAATCTGTCATGATATGGACTGGGATTATTGGTACTTCAATCACATACGACCATAGCTCTTGGAAAATACGGGATCCCGTTCGCTCTCCCTTAGTCAAGCCGAGAAGCGGTGAATTAGTACTCAGGTCGGTGACGACTGGGGAATCCTCACTGTTGTATGTTTAATGATTTTTGTACCCTTTGGATACTTTGCTTTCCTGAGACTTGTACTTATTGTCATTTTGACACCATGCTTGCTTCGTAGCTTGTTCTCGAATTGCCAGGAGAGAAGTCCGAGTCTATTTGCTGGGAAACATTTAATGATGAATAAATACATTTAGTTTCAGATAAATGGATAACTTATAATAGGTACCTTGAGGCTCTTAGCTCAAAATACTATCAGTTGATTAAAAATGATGATTCTTGGTAATTCTCTTTTTGAAAATCCTCCATTCCTGCTCATATATGGCACCTTCAGCTGAACCAACTACGATTACTCTACAGAATAATGGCGAGTCCGTGCCAACTGTCATAGAAGAGTAGCTGTTCCAGACGACGGCCACAAGCTCAAGAAAAAAGCTAAACACACGACATATATCCGCTATCGGCCTCGCTTACAGATAGTCTGATAGTTGACGCTCGCTTCGTGAACTTATAGCTCCTTCAGAATGCTTCAGCAAACGCCAATCCGGAGGATCTACCGCTTCGGGGAAGCTACTCGTTAAATGGCCGACGCTAGATAAGGAGGACCCAGCGGAATGGTACCTAGTGCAACATTGGTAAAGGAATGAAAGGTTATAATAGGAGATGGTTTTCAATGCGAGATACCGAGCTGGATACTGAATAATGAATGGACAGTGATGGTGGGATTAAACATGTCCGGATTTATTGGGGGTATGGATGTGTCGAGTGAAAATGGGATTGAATGAGTTGACTCTATCAAGCCTAGCGTAGCTGATACCACCCGACAAACGTGGTACTCCATATTTGTCCTAGCGATGCCTGCCATGTCCGCTGTGGCTGAAAGCGGCTACGTTCGAGAAGGAGATCAAACCGAGACTCGCCCAATATTGTTCGAAGTTAAATTCGAGTCTAGATTAATTCTGGCAGCTGAATACCCAAACAGGTAGTCTAACTGTTAAATTCGAAAGTGTGTGATGGATAAACGGCAGAGACTTGACCTTCGGACTGTCAGGCGAATGATCCCCTAAGAGGTTTTGCGCCTCAGGGGCCTTGCCCCCCATCAACAGAGCCGTGTGCAACCCCCAAATTTGGCCTGTGAGAAAGAAATAGTCTAGCCAGCACCATGCAAATCTCAAAGCTCAAACTGTTACGTCTTCTTTATGTAACGACAAAAGCTTTCTTTGGCTGGCCTTATAAGGCGACGGTTGCTTTCCCCAGAGTTGACGACACATGGAAATTCGTTTACCCCCAGATGTGTAATGTTTATTTCCCCAGTCTTGAAGGAGCTCGCATTTAATCTAGACAACCGGAGCCTTGCTGTCAATCAACGCAGGAAATGGCCTCTGAATCCTTCGCGTGGGCTAGCGAAGGGACTGGATCTTGCCCGAGCTTGTGGTTTAGACTAGGGGCTGTTTCCACGTGTGAGCCAGCCACTGTAACCGTCCATTTCCCAGATTGCATTGGTTGACAATGGAGCCAATCCTTCAATAGAACAACCTCGAAGGAGTGATAGCCTCCATTACTGGCCCATTCCTTTAGCCTGTCATCGGTCAAATTACAGCGATTATATTGCACAGTCCACAATCAGCACGACATTATCTCTTTACGCGCGCTTACCTCAGATGGATTCAAGATTGATAGTTGACATTATTATACAATTCATCAAACCACTTTCCTTCTATTTCTCTACCCCTGGCGCCACATTCTGTGCAGTTTCTCCAATGGGCAAGTCACCGGCCTCTAGTCACTTCATTCCGCGCTCCAATACCCATCACTAAAGTAATCTTCTCACGCCGATTTCGCCATCTGCACGTCGCTCAGAGTGGACATTCTAGTAAAACGGCATGCGGTACCCCTGACTGTCAACCTTCCTTCAATGTAACAACCCCGATTTCGCTATCACTCATGATACGATTGCGACATGGGTAACGTCCGAGCCATCGGTAACGGGGCCTGTTTGGTAGTAAGACTTCCATCACGTACAGATACTAAACAGCTTAGTGATGTGATTGCGTCGTGATACAGCCGATAATTTGCCGTAATAATTAGAAAGTTGACATGTTCTATCAATTTATTGTGAATCGCTTTATTTTATTGTCTACAGGATTGACTGACGGTGGTCGTGTCACTGGCACTAACTTAGACTAGACTCGGCTCCTTGTACTGAACCGTTGACCATTGACGTGCGCCAACACGGCGGTGGCGGCTTAGCTGCGCCGCTTTCGCTGACCATCCAACACAGCTAACGTCTTGTCGGCGACACGATTTGTCTGGACCACGGCAGGGTTCTTCAACATCCCCCTTATCATGTTGGTTCTTGATAGGTATGCAGGGTATGCGATAAATGTCCCGCATGTGTCTTGGAATGCAGGAACAGTGATGTTCCTCAGCTCTTTCCATCCCCCCCCCCCCCTCGCCTCTTTACACTCTTTGCCTTTTCTTCTCATGACTTACCATTCCGTTAACGACTAAGACTTACATCAACTCGATCTGATCTGGCTCATCAGTAACTCATCACCGGGCGTGCTGCCCCGAGCTTTCCGCCATGTCGCTTTACTCGGCCGCCCCCATTGCGCGGGACTTTCAGCAAGATAAGCCAACTCTACTTGTGTCGTGGTGGATCACAGTGTTTTGCATGGCCATAATCATCACGCGAATGTGCGGTCGATACGTGCGAGTCGAAAAGTTACTCAAGGAGGACAAGATTGCAGCCGCGGCGCTGGTACCACTCGTTTTAAGAGCTACATGCGTGCATTTCGTGCTCAAGTACGGCACAAATAACATCAATCTGGATGGACTGGACTTGAGTGATGGGGATATCGATAAGAGGGACTTGGGGAGTCGCTTGGTCATGGCCAGTCGGGTATTCTACGCTTCTATGTAGGTGAAGACATGTCGGTAGAAGGATGGTTGCTAACAGGTACTAGACTCTGGATCCTCAAACTTACTACACTCGAATTCTTTGAACGTCTTGCTGGTGCTACTAGACGAAGGTCGCATCGTATCATGATCCAAGCCATCCGTGGTACCCTCGCTGCTACTTTTCTCGCCGTCCTCATCAGCGATCTCGCCGAGTGTCCGCCGTTCCCTCACTACTGGCAGGTCACACCCGATCCTGGACCTCAATGTCGCCAGGCTTTCATGCAGATGCTCACCATGGGCTCGTGTAACGCCCTCACCGATCTCTTACTCATCGCCTTCCCAATCCCCATCATTCTCTCGACGCAAATCCCGACCAAGCGCAAGGTTCTTCTTATTATGCTTTTCAGTTTCGGCCTTTTAACTGTTGGGATCACACTATACCGCATCCCGCGCATTATTGACGCTGATGGTAGCCAAGTCGTGCGCACGATGTGGGCTTCCATCGAGATCCTCGCCGCTACCGCAGTGGGAAACATTGTTGCGCTGGGATCTTTCCTGCGCGACAGCGGCGTCAAACGCAAGAAGTACAAGGATTCGGAGAGCTACGACGGATACTCGAATTCGCGATCGCAGTCCCAGGGTACGAGACTCACGCGCACGGCAGGTGGACAGAGTCAATGGGAGGAAGACGAGACGCCTGTGCGGACAACGGAGGGGATCTGGGCTAAGACGCACGAGACTAATGATTCCGTGTCTAAAGCTTCTGGGGATCGACCTGTGAGTCCGACTCAGAGCCACGATTCGCTTATCACGCGAGATCAGTTGCAGGAGTCGATGGAGATACCGCGAGAGGAATTTACGTACCGGCAACCCCCTGCTGCCGTGATTGCTGGCGGTGCGAAGGAGGTGCAAAGAGCGCAGCCGAGCAATTGAACAACGATGTAATCAATTCTTGTATATTTCTTTCTGTTGGATGCCACGATAATTACGGAAGTCACTTTCTCAAACATGTGATGAGTTTCCCCGCGATACAGTCATGGTCTGTGTGTTTTGATGGCACCTGTTACCCCAATTAATGTACGTAATAGCAATGTCAAACCCACCACGATAGCTTCAAGGACTGGACTGACCCCAGACCCAGTGCGGAGTTTTGTTCCCCATGGGCAGATGTGGTTTAGTTCAAGATGAACGTTCTTTGTTCTTTATTATGTTCAATTTTCAACTAGAAAATGAGCCTCGGTTGATTACATGACTCTTTGCAGCTTTAGCTGCATTTGACTTAAATCAATATCCGGCAATAACAGAACCAGTGCCAAGAGCACGAACCGCACTCAAGTTGCTGATCTCATCTTTGTTGAAACGTTGCGCGGACTTCCTCCACTTTCTCCATGTCACCCAGACTACTATATGGGTACATTGATTTCGTCGTGAAGCATGCTCAAATTGCAATTCTTCTCTCATCAATGCATCATATATATGCCATCGCCAAAGCGTGTTTTCATGCCCACTGTGGTGTACAAGCCTCTATTAATATCCGACTTGTTCCCTTTTGACGATCTTCTCCATTATTGGTTGGCTTCTAGAAAGATTCTAGAAGCTAATGAAGATTTTTTTTCTTTATCGTTAACGGATGAATAATCTGAATCGCAAAACTGTTACGCAACAACACTCAGCATCGATTCTATCAAACAACGTCATTCACTCGTTACCCAACTTCAACCGAACGTCTCTATGGCCAGCTCCATATTGTTTCCTTTTTCCCCAGCCTATAATTCTCCATATTTCCCCATTCCCCGCCTTGCGTCTTTCACTCAGAGGGAAAAACCCTCGCCATGAAAGACCGCGAAATGAATGATACACGGATAGAGATGGGCTCTTCGCCAAGTATCGGCAGTATAACAGCCAACAAACACAAACCTCCGATAGTCCACGGCCCGGGGAATTGGATCAATGGATTTAGACGCGCCGAGCCAAGACTGGGTTATGCCCCTACTGATGCGCCCGAGAGATTCTACGACTTGAGAGCCGCGAATGCGAAGACAGCAAATACAGCGCTTGCGAGAGAGTTGAAAGGGAGGCATTTGCAGATGATTGCTTTTGGAGGTGCTATTGGTGAGTCTCTTCCTTTTCTCCTTTTTTTCTCCTTCTCGTCTTCTTCGGCAATCTTTGGTTCATTCTCTGCCGGCATCACCAATAGCTAATCAGATATTCAGGAACGGGACTATTCGTCGCTTCAGGCGGCTCATTATACAGAGGCGGTCCAGCCAGTGTCTTATTGTCTTATATTCTCATCGGAGCCATGCAGTACTGCACCATGCAGTCTTTAGGCGAGCTGTGTGTGGCTTTTCCAATAGCTGGTTCCTTTTCAGCATTTTCGACGCGATTTCTAGACCCTTCGTGGGGGTTCGCCATGGGTTGGAAGTAAGTCATACCAGCCGTTCGTCCACTTATAGGTAGGGCTGACAATGTGATGTATAGTTACTGTTTGCAATGGCTATTCGTCTTGCCTTTGGAAATAATAGCTGGCGCATTTACAATAGGATACTGGAACGAAGCCATTAACAAATCTGTCTTTGTCGCTATATTTCTACTCACCATAGTTGCTATTAATTTGTTCGGCGTTAAGACATACGGAGAAGCTGAGTTTATCTTCTCTCTTATCAAGATCACCGCCATCGTTGGCTTCATGTAAGTTCGTCGCTGTCCTTTTGTATTCTCTTGCTGACGATAGCACAGACTTCTCGCCATCGTGATCAATATTGGCGGCGAGCCTGAAGGCCACTACATAGGCGGAAGGTACTGGCGCAACCCCGGTGCCTTCAAGAACGGGTTCAAGGGCTTTTGCAGTGTATTAGTTACATCTGCTTTCTCTTTTACAGGAACAGAGCTCATCGGCCTAGCCGCCGCCGAGACGGCCAATCCTCGAAAGTCTCTGCCCACTGCTATCAAGCAAGTCTTTTGGCGCATCATTATCTTTTATATCGTGGCGCTCTTGCTCGTCGGCCTGCTGGTGCCCTCTGATGATGGACGCCTTGTCGGCGGCGACAACGTTGCAGACGCCACCGCTAGTCCGTTTGTGATCGCGATAGAGAAGGCTGGGACTTCTCTCCTTCCTGGTATAATGAATGCTATCATCCTGATAGCCGTTATCAGTGTCGGCAACTCAGCTGTCTTTGGATCTTCGAGAACACTAGCTGCATTAGCTGAGCAGTCCCACGCGCCTCAGATCTTCGCTTACGTGGATCGACAAGGTCGTCCACTCATGGCTATCCTTTTCGCATCATGCATCGGCCTTCTAGCCTTTCTCGCTGATGTAAACTCTCACGACGCCATCTTCAACTGGCTCCTTTCCATCAGTGCCCTGAGCACTCTGTTCACCTGGGGCAGCATTTGTCTGTGTTATATCCGTTTCCGTGCAGCCTGGAGCTACAACGCCCACACAGTGGAGCAGCTACCATTCAAGTCGCATGTCGGGGTTGCGGGTGCACGGGCTGCGTTCATTGGATACATTGCCGTGCTGGCTTCGCAGATTTGGATAGCTGCGTCGCCTGTGTATGCACCTGACATTAATACAGGGCCGTCCGGTGTGGTGCAGAATTTCTTTTTAAAGGTCCTAGCTATCCCAATTATTCTTCTGTTTTATATTTGTCATAAAGTGTGGTATCGCACGCAGGTTGTGCGCCTGAGGGAGATGGATGTCGAGACAGGACGACGGTACTTTCGCGTGCATATCATGACTGAGCAGGAACGGGAGGAACGGAAAGGCTGGCCTAGATGGAAGAGGCTTTATTGGCTTCTATGCTAGCCTGTGTATCCCTTTTAGAAACTAGTATATGTCATAATATCATTATAGCTGGAGATAGCTCCTGGCTTACCTTATAACGCATGGCTTCACCCTATACAACCTTCATGTATTTGAATCGATAGGAGAAATATTTATGTATAATCATGGCTGTTAAATAAATAGTGTCTAAATGTTCACCTCTGAAAGACCTCTTTCGGGACCTATCGATTCCCGTACTTTAACATACTTCATGAAGACTAATATTGTAAGGCAAAGGGGCTCATGCACCTGGTATTAAGAATGCAGGTTAACACTTCCGAGATATGACCATCTGTGGAGGTTTATCCTACTTGTAAACTCAAGATGTAGGGTTAGGTCTGAGAAATAGTTATCTCATTCAAAGACGGATCCGGCCTCATATGTGGGCGTGTCGGACAGGCTGTCCCAATCACAGTCAACACCTCTGCGCGGATCAAGTTCAACAATAGTAATGTGCACTTACACCACCACAGTTACTACTTAGTTTTAGTTAACAAAGAAGTCCCTGATTGCTTTGCTACGAACGGCGCACTCGACACGGTACAAAGATACATTACTCGGTACGTAATTTGCTTATGTGCCCCGTTGTCCGAAGCCTTCTATACCAGGTCTAGTCAATGCATTATTTCCAGTATAGCCAACCGCTGAAAAATGCAAGTAAGCGGCGACCTCAAGATCAGAGTCCATGCATATATCAGCTGCGCATGTCAGCATTTAGTCAATGAGGGGCAAGACAAGAGGGAAAGAAAGGCATTATCAGATAGATACTTAAAGAATCCATTGAAAGCTACAGTCCATTTTCTCCTCTCCATACCTACCTTTGTCTCTATTGATGCCGCACAGTGAAGGCGATGGATTCCTCTTATACAACCATTTTATGGGCTACAGCGCTAGCTCTTGTGGGACTTTTAACCCACTACACCATTTCAATTGCTCTCCGCCCGCACTTTTCGCAGTTCAGACATCTTCCAGGACCAAAGGTAACTCACCGAACTTACTGGTTCCAGACTTGTGGGGCGAACCAACGCTAACTCTCATCATAGGACAATCAAGCCTTTGTCGGTCATGCTTTACGCATTCTTCGCAGCACAGGACCCAATGATTTGTATCTTCAATGGATGCGACGCTGGCCCGGCGCACCTTTCATCCGGTGTCTTTCGTGGTTCAACCACGAGATCCTGCTAGTGAACAGTTTGGAAGCTTGTCGTGAGGTCCTGCAGACTAACGCGTATTCGTTCGCCAAACCGGGCTTTTTTCACACACTGGTCGGGGAGTTTCTAGGGGTTGGACTGTTATTTAGTGTCGGAGAGCAGCATAAGAGACTGAGAAGGATCATCACTGGTACTGTTATGAAATCGGCCTGATGAAAGAGCACGCGCTAATCTTTTCAGGGCCTTTGTCAAGACCGAGTATACGCAAGCTGCTTCCTACGCTTTTGAATTACTCTCACAAGCTAAACCGGGAGATGGAAAGATCTTTGAAGGAGAGTGAGGGTGGTATCATTGAGAGTATGTACCGCCGCGAACTTGTGCTCTGCATCCTCGTCTGACCTCCGTTAGTTGAAGAGCTACTCACCCGCGTCACACTCGATGTCATCGGGATCTCACTACTCGGCAAGGAACTCCGTGACTTTCGCTCACTGTCTTCCCCACTGTCCTTCGAACAATGCTACAACGCCATTCTCGCGCAGCCGCTTGCGGGGCAGATCATAAGTTTCATCAACCCCTTCATCCCGCTTCGTTGGCTACCCGTATCCGCCAACTTGGACTTTATCCGGGCGAAAGCTGCCCTGAAGACTATGATGGCAGAGCTTATTGAGCAGCGCACGGCCGAGGTGGCGGCTGCGAACAAAGATGAGGGTGAGGACGGGCTCTCGGATGACTTGCTGACGAGTATGATCGAGGCGAGCGCTGAAGAACGTCAGAGACTTTCGAAGGAGGAGTTAATTGACATTGTAAGATGTTCTTAATTCTGATTTCGGACTTGTGCTAATTCGCTGGTAAGGTTATGCAGGTTATTGCCGCTGGGCACGAAACGACTGCCAGTGCTCTACTTTGGATAGTGTACGCACTTGCCAAGAACCCTACTTCACAAAATCGTTTACGCGCAGAGATTAAATCGCTGAACTCGAATAAAATTTCCGCTAAAGAGATAGACGATCTGCCTTTTCTCGAAAATGTCATCCGCGAAACACTACGCATCTACTCTCCTACTCTCATCATCCCATGGGAAGCCCAAAAGAACATGACCATTACGGGAGTGGACATTCCAAAAGGTACGACTGTACAAATTGTACCAGCCATGATTCAACTCAACCCCGAAATTTGGGGCAGCGACTCGGACGTCTTTAGGCCTGAGCGATGGGAGGATATGGACGGCAATGCGTCTAGTCCTTATGCCATGGAGACCTTTTCAAACGGGCCGCGGATGTGTCCTGGTAAAGCGCTCGCAATGTTGAATATGAAGGTGCTATTGATTGGGTTGATAAGAGATTTTGACATGAAGGTTTTAGAGGGTGAGGAGGTCAAGTTGAGGAATCCGAGTTTGACGCTGAAGGCTACGAGGCCCATTCGATTCAAGGTAAAAAGGAATTGGTGATGCAAGTTAGTTCGGTCGTTTTTGAGTTGGTGAGATCTTATCGTTATCTTGATAATCGATAAGCGATAAGGTTCGGATCCGAACCACAGTCTCACTTAACCGCATTACATCGGCCCATTGCTTGGTGCATAGCTTACCCTAGACTACTATCCGTCTCTATGATTTCTCGTGGAAGGGCTTGGAAGATTGTTTCTGCAAATGAATGAATGATCCCACAAAATTGGAAAAACAGATAATGTAGCGTGCCAATTTGATCAGTCTTGCTGTGGGGCTTAAAGCCCTACTCAAGAGATTGTAGTGAAACGAGTGATATCTGCAAAATGAAGACGTCTCCGCAAAAGGCTGTGGTTGAGCCCCAGGTCACATATCTTTGGCAACTATTGTCGATTGACCAGGCAATGTAAAACAACTCAAGCAATACCTCATATTGACCTGAGGCTCCATGCACATGATCTTGTAACCAGTGTTTCTCCGTTAACCCCATTCAGCAGCCATCAGCATGTCAGCGGGTATTGCTCTCGCGCGCTTATGACGTTGTGGCGTAGGAGGTAACAGTGATAAATGGCTGGCGGTCCCGCGAGGGGATTATCCCCGGTGACGTGTTTGAATGATGCTGTCCTCTCAATTCCTCCATTGTGAACTGTCGGACCACATAAACGCATAAATTGATTCGACGGGGAAACTTGCAATACCACCTTGGATAATTGAGCTGACACCTTACGATCATAAGCTTAATTTAAGGTTAGGGTGCAACATATAAATAATACTCAGAGTGTCTCGTGAATTTAACACGAGATACCAAAACATATATAAGGTAATCATTCAAGGATCATATATTCTCGTAAGCATTGGGTTTCATCCTCGCGAGAACTTTGGAAGTTATAATATTACTGTCAAGCTGGGGTAGGGTACTGTAGGGACTGATCAGCGCTTCGTCTGGGGAAACGAGATCATCTCGATTGAAAGAACTCCACTGGGGTCTGACGCTCTCTAACGCAAAGAAATGATTAGTCAGTTAATTGAGATGTCAGATGACCATGCCCGATTAATGCCCGTTTTTGAGCACTAGGGATGCTAGGTTGGGGAGAATAGCTATCCCTAGATGACATGATTTTCGTGCGGCAATAAGATGGATCACTCAAGGGAAACTCAATTCAAACGAAGTCACAGGAGACGACGAAGGAGAAATTCGGGACCGAAAGAGCGAAGTCAAGCAAACAAGGTTAGCCGATCCTTCCGTGATGCTACAGGCGTCGATGATGGTTTCGTTACAGTTGGGGAAGTTGGAGGAAGAAAGGAAATTGTGATTGGATGAGAAGGGTTTAATCTTGATGAATGTCTTGAAGTACCAGTACAAACAGTATCCGGAAGGGAAGCGTGGTGTAACGTCCAAGCATCCCGATATGTGCAACGGTTGCAGAGTCAATTTTATTTTTTCACCGATGCCCCGTCTAGCAGAATGAGGGATATACTTGTCATTATCGAACCACAACTGTTTCTTAGATTCCTAAAAGAGAGGCAAATGAATGGAGTCGAAGTAAAGGTTGCCGTTAGAGAGCCCTCTTAGTGCTTCATTTATCCTGATGCCTGGGATTTAGCGCCAAGAACTCGGGGGACAATATGGCTGCCTTGGCATCGGCTCCACTACGTCATTCGTGCCGTTTATCCGATGACGTTTAGGCAGCCGAATTAATCGGTACGTACTCTATCTGTACATACAGTGAATCCCACCAACCCAACCCAACTCAACTCAGACTTGCAGCAGTGAGACCCCAAATTCAAAGCTACTCAGCGGCTTTTTGCATCATTGGTCAGAGACATGTTTGCTTCTCCAACTTTTTATAGCGGGTTCAAGTGATGGTCGGCATGGGGAAGAGGAGCTGTTTGATCCGTTGCCTCTGCGACTGAAGGCGGATACCACATCACGAGGTGAATCATTCATTACCATAACTGTAATTGAGTTGAGTTGACCACTTTGCAGTCCTCATAGTGCTTTTCTGGTTGAGAATTGACCGCTACAATTACCCAAATCACTGACAATGTACCTCAAACACCGTCCAACCCTCCAACCATCCAGTGTAACCCAATCCTTCTGAACACAACACCAAGACAGAAGAAAATGGGACCCCTGCTTCCCAGGATAACCTTAAGTTTCCACAATTTTCCTTCTTAGTTTACCACTTAGAAGACGCTCTTTTCTACTGAACGAGTGACGGCCACACCATCTCATCTTGGAAGGCTAGAGCATGCGGATGAGACACTAAGACATGACCCTTTCTCTGCTGATCTTTTCCCCAACTCAGTGCTGACCTGGGGCTGGACTAACCCCTTTCCCCAGATGTTAAATCAAGCGGGGAACTTTTAGTCTGGGGATTGGGTTGAGATTCGTTCAAGTTTCCCGCCCCTCGGCTCGATGCAAACAAAAGATCTTTGTCTCACTCAAGGTATTTAATCTTGCGCTGATCTGCCCTTGTTTTTATTTCTTAGCCAGTCCAATTCATCGCCCCCTCTTCTTCTCAATCTTTTATACGAACAGACTCACTATTCCATTACTCACTGCTTTGTACACTACAGAATGGATAACAAGGATTTGGGCCCCGAGGTCCCTCAAGCTTCTCACAATGAGAAACATACCCTCGGTGGGACGCATAGCGACATCCCTCCCGGCAGCGGGGGTCGTCGTGGCTCAACTGCTCTCAATATCGTCGAGAACCCGTTGCAGGTACGTTCTGCTTTTATTCAGCTTGGCGATTTCTTAGCCGCGTGTATATCGCTTGGCTGCGGGTACAATCTCTTGGCCTCGTGGTATTGCATCTTGGCGACGATCATTCTTCTTGGCAGCCCCCAATTCACAATCAATCCCTGCCTTAAAATGTAGCTTCAATTAATTGTTTACTGACAATATTCTCACCCATAGCGCGTAACTCCCGAACAAGCTGCCCACGATGGCCGCATCTTCGCTGAAACCCACGGCATGTCTGAACACGCAGCACTCTTCAGCCGCGCCGCCCTCGTGGCCCGCGACGGAAACCGCTTCAACATGGTAAAAGAGCTGCAAGAAGATGAGCGACAAGCTCTAGAATATGAAAGAGATCATAAATGGCACGGACCAAAGATGCTCTGGTACTCTATCGGTCTGTGTGCTATTGGTGCCGCCACGCAGGGTTGGGATCAGACCGGTTCCAACGGTGCCAACCTCTCGTTTCCAAAAGAATTCGGTCTCGATGAGACGATTGTTCATGACCTGTGGATTGTTGGTCTTGTCAATTCTATCATTTTTCTGACTGCTGGACTTATGTATGTCTGAGCAGAGAAAGTATTTGGGGGCAATTGCTAACAATTGTAGTGGCGCATGGATCGTTGACCCTCTCAACCATTATTTCGGTCGACGAGGTGAAATCTTTATCACCGCCTGCTGTCTTACCGCTACACCTATCGCCTCCGGCTTCACACATTCATGGCAAGCCCTCTTCGCCGTGCGTTTTGTAATGGGAATTGGCATCGGGGCCAAAAATGCCACCGTCCCCATCTACTCAGCCGAGATGGCTCCCGCGCGTATCCGTGGTGCCCTCGTCATGTTCTGGCAACTGTGGGTTGTCATCGGAATCTTCCTCGGCTTCTGTGCCAATGTCATAGTGAAAGACACAGGACGAATCGCCTGGCGACTACAGCTTGGCTCGGCTTTCATCCCTTCGTTCATTTTGGGCTGTGGAATCTTTTTCTGTCCCGAATCGCCGCGTTGGCTAATGAAGCATGGCAAGCATGCCAAGGGCTTCCAGTCGATGCGCAAACTGCGGGCTCACGATATCATCGCTGCCAGGGACTTTTACTATTCGTGGATTATCTACGAGGAGGAATTGACCGTTGCAAGAGGCGCTGGCTACTTCCAGCGTTTGTGGGATTGTTTTTCAGTGCCCAGAATTAGGCGATCTAACTATGGTGCTTCAACGGTTATGCTCGCACAGCAAATGTGTGGTATCAACAGTAGGTTGACGTCTTTGACACGCGGGTACAAGGGTCTAATTAGTTGCAGTTATCTCTTTCTACAGCTCCACCATCTTCAGTAATGCTGGTTACACTCCGACCCAGGCCTTGTACGCCTCCCTTGGATATGGTGCTGTTCAGGTCGTCTTCACTATCCCCACCTTGTTCCTGATTGACACAAAGGGGCGACGAACCCTTTGTCTTATTGTGAGATGGTTCGAATTCTTGAACGAGATTCAGTGCTAATTCCATTTAGACCTTCCCCATCATGTGTGTCTTTTTGCTCGCAGCGGGTCTGTCTCTACTCAACCACAGTGGTAGTAACGCTGGAAAAATTGGACCAGTCGTGCTGTAAGTTTCTCAAGTCTCCCCCAAAGATCTTAACTGATAGAAATCAAGGTTCATCTATCTTTTCACCATTGCCTACTCTTTGGGTGAAGGTCCAGTTGCCTTCCAATACTCTGCCGAAGTATTCCCCACTATCCAGCGTGAGCAGGGTATGGCCTGGGCTGTTTGCATTAACAACACCTTTGGTAAGCAAGAATTCGTTTGGATGACTGGAAAGCTATTTCTAACCACGCATAGCCGGTGTTCTCGGTCTCACATTCCCTCGAATGGCCAACGCCATGACACCCACCGGAGCCTGTAAGTCCCTCTCCCAATGCAGCATGCCGCTTCATCTGCTAACATTGCACAGTCGGCTTCTACGCAGGCCTAAACCTGATAGCATGGGGCATGATCTTTTGTTTCGTCCGCGAAACAAAGCAACTCACTCTGGAGGAACTCGACCGTAAGAAATCCCTATCTACTATTCTTCCTAAGTTACTGACAACTCTGGGCAGAGGTCTTTTCCGTCCCAACAAGCCAGTTTATCTCTTATGAAACTAAAGTCTGGTTGCCATACTTTATCAAGCGACACATCCTCCGCAAGAAGATTGAGAAGCCCCCACCAATCATTGAGCGAGCTGACAAGACCTTTGACTCTGCTTAAGTGTATTTGGTAGAGTCCAGAGGTGTGGGGACTATTTTGATTGCTAAAGGGAGGATGGAAATCAGCTTGGTCTGATCGGGTAGTTGATGGACTTGTGATAACAGTCTGCTTGTATATTCCAAATGACATATT
Source organism: Fusarium aywerte (assembly GCA_013186375.1). Classification (NCBI taxonomy): domain Eukaryota; kingdom Fungi; phylum Ascomycota; class Sordariomycetes; order Hypocreales; family Nectriaceae; genus Fusarium; species Fusarium aywerte. The sequence goes on from JABCQV010000046.1 coordinate 146,603, forward strand.
TTTAAAATTAAACGCGTCATTTGCTTCCAGTAATGCCGTCTTCGACTTGCGTTAGTACTGATGTAGAACATCGCATCGCTGAATTTTCCCGTGGCATCGAAGTTTGATATATTCTGGGACGGCCTTCAACTTTTGCTATTCCAGGACGTAATGCTTAGAACCGAGAAATATAACCAAGAAAAATCACAGGCAAACGCTCCATATTAAATTAAGTATTATTATCCAAATTAGTCAAAGGCTACTTGTCCCATCCAACAACTAGTTCTAGTAAACATACACAAACTCATCATTCTTCGAGTCGGTAATATCCATAAACGCATTCTGTCCCAATTGCCCATCATCTTCGCCCTCGGCCGCATTAGCCACATACCGATGCTCCATACTAAGATCCCGGATCTTAGCAGGCTTGCCGTTCTTAACACGCTTGCGCTCCTGCATCTTATTCAAAAACATCAAATTCACCAACTGTAAGATAATGACACCGATCATAGCGCCTGTGATACCCATCGTCTTGGTAAGACCGGGCTTGTAGTCCGGCGCGTCCTTTGAGCTAAAAAGAAGTGGCCCGATAATATTCCCGGCTGAAACACCAATGTTGTACAGCGACATGATGACAGACTTCTTGGTTGTGCCGGCGATGTTGGAGATCATCCACGATACGATGAGGGGGTTGCCACCAAAGAGGAAAGCTAGCATGTAGTACGCTGCGAGCAAGGCGGCTGTGTTGGAGCGGTTGACCTGGTGCAGCATCACGGTGCCTGCTAGAACGGGTAGCATGACTGCGATTAAGAACGCCGACTTGATGCGGTACCGATGAGCCAGGTACGAGGCAGGGAAGATGACAAGAAGTTGGACGGCTCCAAAGGGGATATTTAGAAGCGACGTGACACCCTCGTCGAACCCAAAACCTCCCACGATGATAGGTCCGAAAGTGTTGGTCACAGCAGCGGTGACATTTAGACACAATGCCATGCCGATGAAAAGCCACGTTTTAGGTTCAAAGAGTGCCTCAAACGCCTGCGACCACGTAAAGTTGCGACTGCCAGTACCCGTCTGGTTGGCCCGCAGACGCTCCAGGACCTGCAGCTTCTCGTGTTCCGTCAGCCAACGCGCTGAGGGAATATCATTGTCGAGGACCCAGTATACCACTGGAGCTGTAATTATGGTGATGGAACCGGCGAAGAGGAACAGAATGCGCCACGATGCAAGTGACCCGTTGATCTGACCGAGCCCAAATGATAAGGCAGCGGCAAACATATTAGCTGCGCCGTTAGTACCGTACCAACACGCCACGCGCATCGGCTGTTCAGCACGTCTGTACCACTGCGACGTGATTACAGAGAACAGAGGAAGGCAAGCTGCTTCGAACAAGCCTAGTAAAAAGCGTGTAGCCAACAAGCCCTCGTAAGAGGTGCAAGCAGCCATACACGCCTGCGCAGTGCCCCAGCCGAGCACAAGGCAGCTCATAAATACGCGGTGTGGAATTTTGACCATAAGCCATGACGAAAAAGGCAGCCAGGCGAGTTGTGCAATGGGGGCCATGGAGCTGACCAGGGAGTATTCGTTTCCCGTAAGGTTTGTGTCCTCGCGCATGTTCCAAACGGCACCGTAGCCGAGGACGGATTTGTCGAGGATTTGGAGGAAGTAGACCCATACAAGAATGGAGAGGATGTGCTTGTCGGTTTTGCGGCGGAGGCGTTTGTTCTTGGGCATGTCAGTCAAGGGTTCGCGAGGAAGACAGACAGAAGAGGGCTTACATCTTCTTCGGTCACTTCGACGTGCTGAGTACCGATCAATTCAGCTGCGCGATCGGCAGGGTTGTTCGAACCGGGTAGGGGTTTTGGGAGATTTGATTCAATATCTTCAGTATGTTGTTGGGAGGGTTGATCGTCGGACTTGGATGTGCGGGACATGATTGCGATAATTTGAGTCAATTGCCGAAAGAACTTTAGATGAGAGGATGGGAACTGAACGTTGAGACTCAACGGTCTTCTTATTCTCGCCCTTGGACAACGGTTTTGGCTGTTAAGAGTCAACACCGTTGGAAGTTAGCTGCATAAAGTATAAAAGCTGGAGAACCCCACAAGACATAAATCCGGGGGAGGAGACGCAGTGGACCGATAATTATACATTGCTTGCGGGGTAATCGATTGATATGTGAACGGTGAGTTGACAGTCACCCAGAATGAAGATCATTACTTCTCCAGACTGTCTTCTATAGAGGTTTCATTCAAGGTCTCGGATTATGACGCGAGTCATGCATGGTAGGCCTTGTTACGTCATTTAGCTTTTATATTCAACAGCCGAGGACGTGGGGGGTCAAAGATTCGTCGGCAATCAAAAAAAGGCCAATGATGCCGGCATCCATGAAGACGACGGGAATCAAGCTGCGGGGTGGTTGACTGTCGACCTTGGCATTTGGACCTGGCACACGACCTAGTTACCATCTGTACTTAGCTAGGAGAATATGCGTGGGGGATAGTTTATTTGCAGACTGCATTGGAGCCCATTTGTTTGCCAGTTCCTCCGTGTTTATGGTCCGATCGGATTTGGTAGAGATGAAGTTTCCCCCGCGCTCCACCCCGCAAACAGTTATTCCTGGTCACGGAGGGAATGCCGAAGAAATCTATCTGTACCTGATACTTTCTAAAACGTGGGGGTCAACGCTCGGAAGGAAGTGTATGAGATCAAGTCGGACCGACTTCTTTGGATTACGACTCTTGGATACCTGACTATGCCATGTATGTCCTGAATCAGTCGATCATTAAGGACGCCATCAGTGTATCTCATTAAACAAAGCTGACAGGGGAACTGAAGTGTTTGGATGGTTAGAGAATAATTCTACCACCTAGTCAATGGCTTTTCAGACAGGGGGGCAAACTGTATTCTGAGCTGCGTACGAAGTTGTTTATCAGTGCACAGGCAGTCCTCCTATTTTATCTGCTGTATCTAGTACGGTATTAGCTCAGGACCTATTAGATGACGCTGGCATACTTTACATTCTCAATTGGCTAAAGACGTCTCAAAATATGTTAGAATACCTTGTGTTAAATAAACCTCAACCTAGTGAAAGAATCTCTCAAAGACCAATACGCACAACCAGGTTCAATGAGTCGATCCGGCAGCTGTAGATACTGAGTCAGCTGTTATAATTATTCACAGAAGTTGGGAAAGCATTTCCACCTATTGCTAACGATGCATCATTGTTCACGTGGGCACACACGCCTGAACTAGCCGCATTGAATAACAAGTCATCTTAGCTACAGACTGATTCTGGGATGATGGCTCACACATTGCTTGGTATGAAAGACAGTCCAGGCTAAACTATACTTTCTAACTAACGAGGATGGCTTTACCCCGGATTTTCCAGTTTGTGGGGAACGCAGAAGCCAGTTTTGGCGTGGGGGTCAAGTAGTTATGTCAAGATAAGTGGATTATGAGTTCATCAGGTTACCCGAAGCCATCGGCGGGGAAGCCGACAAAACCGAAGCTAGAAACGTCCTATATCTGGAATTTTTAACAATCCTTGCCTTCCTTTTCAAACAATTGTTTTCTTCACCTATATCAAATCAAAATGGCCAAAATTGCATCTGTCGTATACTACCGCGTCAAACCACGATGGTTGATGGTTAAGATTGTTGACGAGAATGGTCAGCATGGATGGGGGGAGGCGACCCTCGAAGGTCACGATCTTGCTGTTGAGGGATGTCTTGAAGAAATGATTCCCCGTATTGTTGGCCAGGAAGCAAAGTAAGCACCAGACCATAGAGTGAGAGACTCCCGCGCTGGCTGACACTGCTCTTAGTGACATCGAGATGATCTGGCAGACGTTTTGGCGGCATGGCTTTTACCGCGGCGGACCAGTCTTCATGTCTGCTATGTCCGGAATTGACATTGCCCTATGGGATTTAAAAGGTGGCATAAACATCATTGTCTTCTCCAAGTTCATTGAGTTAACATGTGCTAGGCCGCAACTTAAAAGTCCCGATATATGAGCTTCTAGGAGGCAAGGTTAGAAACAAGGTCCAAGTCTACTGTTGGATTGGCGGCGATCGCCCTACCGACGTTGAAGCAGCGGCGTAAGTCACGACAAGCCCCGCCAATGCTACCACATTCTGACAATTCCTAGCAAGAAGCGTTTAGAACAAGGTTTGACATGTGTCAAAATGAACGCCACCGAAGATCTTGGCTGGGTCGACTCCCCGTCCGCTCTCGATAGCACCGTCGAAAGGCTCAAGCAGGTGAAAGCACTCGGTCTCGATGTCGGTCTGGATTTCCACGGACGTTGCCACAAAGCCATGGCCAAGCAGCTCGCGAGAGCGCTCGAGCCTCATAGACCCATGTTCATCGAGGAACCGATTCTTGTTGAGCATCCTGAAGCCATTAAAAAGCTTTCAGACCAGACAGTTATTCCCATTGCTTTTGGCGAGAGGTTATATACTCGCTGGGATGTAAAACGTTTCTTGGAAGACTCCAGCGTAGATATCCTACAGCCAGATATCGCTCATGCAGGTGGTATATCAGAAATCAAGCGCATAGCAACCATGGCAGAAGCATACGACGTCGCTATCGCACCGCATTGTCCTCTTGGACCCGTCGCTTTTGCTGCTTCAATGCAAGTAGCCCTGTCGACACCCAACTTTGCTATTCTGGAGATGAGCCTGGGAATGCACTATAACACGGAGGCTGGCGATATTGATTTACTTACATATATCAAAGACCCTAGTGTCTTTGATCTTGAGAATGGACATATTAGGGCGCCGACTGGTTACGGGCTTGGCATTGAAATTGATGAGGAGATGGTGGTTAACATTGCCAAAGAGACTGAGCCTTGGCAGTGTAAGACATTTCATGGACCAGACGGTGGAATTCGTGAGTGGTAAAGTAGGACTTGCTTTTGGCTATCTTCAGTCTCGGATTGGCAACACTTGGACCAATAGCATAAATAACGGAGAGACCTAGAGTCGAAGGTATTAACAGAAGCCTGCAGCTCATAAACAATATAGCATCTTGAGAGAAGCATGACTTGGGAGAATGTAAGCCCGATTGCGTTTCTGGTGACAAGACTTCAACATGTTTGTTGATCCAGTTTGACTTATGAGATCGAACACAAAGTCATTCACAACCAATATACACTAACTCTTAAGTCCCTAACTCAGATAGACTGTTGTAAACAATCCTTATTCTGAGAAATAGAGAGGTAATCATGTTGTCCGGTCAGAGCACTAGTGTATCCATGCAGAAGCTCTAGGCAACTCCAATTACTGTACCTCAAGAGACATGGTTATTATTATTGCGATAAAAATATCGACCTGCTTCGCTTCATGTATTATTGGGCATTTTTATCAAGACGTTGTCCATTGCAAATCTCGAAAAGACTGACGCGCAGAATTACTCAGTCTCCAGCTCTCTTACCTTACAATGCTTTATGGACAGCTATTTGCAACGAGAATCACTACAAAACACGTTTCATATGAGCAGAACCTTTATCTAGATAACATGGTTCTGTAATAAGGGCTAGTTAGTTTACATTTGCCACTGATCCCTCACTCTTATTGCTTTGAGTCAAGGCTGCAAGCATAGAAAAGTGAGCAGAGGTTAGACGATGATGAATAATCTTCAGGCGCTATGTCTTTTACCTGTTTTGGTCGAGGAATCTTATGATCTGATTACTACTCTTGCAAGCCACTACCTTGCAAAATCTGCACCTTTGTAGTCCATGCTCACCTTCAAGGTCTTGCAACAACCCCTGCCAGGAAGGAAGTAGCTGAGACTAATAAGTAGTGAAATCAAGGTGGAGATGACTGCTCAGAAACACCGAAATCACCCAGTAAAAAAGTCATCGGCGAGGGCGACTCGGGCTTACTGTAAATGCCTCAACATGCATGTACAAGACCTAGTAAACCAATCAAAGGCGCCACTGAACGAATTATTGAATGGGGGCGATACATGAGCTCTTAACAGACGAACCTTTTACAAAGTGCCAGGTAAGGTTAGTTTTCACGCACCGTTTGTTAGTAGCCTTGGTTGTCTAACGATGTTGCAACGGCGCTGCCAAGGACCCAGACCACAGACCCTCACGTCACTGCAAGAAGTAAGCAGCTGGTTAAGCATATTCTTTACCTTAAATAAACTCAGTACGTGGGGACCAGATCCACGGGGATTCGGCTCGAATAGGATGCGCCAATGCCAAGACACCTTGATAGATACCGCTTAGTGGGACACTGCGAACCCGGATAGACAATGACATGACAGAAACACCAGGTTAAAGGATCTTTTAGCAGCAAGGCTATCGGTCAGAAACACATTCCTATTTGTCAATTGATCTCTAGTGACGCCACTGAAAATTCGTTTCTATTGTTTCTTAGTTTAGTCGTCCGTTGATGTTGGGTTGAATTCACGCAAACTTGCACGGTTGAACCTGGTCGTTTTTCTTGTCTGCCCCCACGACTCGGTCGAAAAGGTAAAATGCAACCAATTGCAGAACCATTTGACTACGGCTAGGGTCCAAATATCTTCCGCCATTCTGCAGAAGTGGCTGGCTGCCTGTTCCCACATCATGGGGACCCGGATGCTACGAGAAACATGCAAGGCCTGTCGACAGACCTATATAAATACCCTTAAACACCTTCTGCATGAATCATCTTGATTCCTCAACCTCTCAGCCTCATCTCAACTAGAAGACCACTCTTGAACCGACAATTTCCAAAGGTTAAATCCTTCCAACCCAAACACTCTTCAAGATGATGTTCAAGTCCACCACCGCGGCCATGCTGCTCCTCGGAGCCGCCACTGCCACTCCCATCTTTGGTCGTGCCGAGGTCAGTGAGACCAAGTCTGCTTCTCAGTCTTCTCACACCAGCGGAAGCAGCGTCTACGACTGGTCTGAGGGCTGGGTTAAGGATTATCCCATCCACCAGTCCTGCAACGCTACGCTCCGCCACCAATTGTCCAACGCTCTGGATGAAACTGTTCAGCTGGCTCAGCATGCCAAGGAGCACATCCTTCGATATGGACACAAGTCTGAGTTTGTCCAGAAGTACTTTGGTAACGCCTCTACTTCTCAGCCTATTGGTTGGTACGACCGTGTTGTCAACGCCGACAAGACTGGAATGCTCTTCCGATGTGACGACCCTGACAGGAACTGTGCCACTCAGGATGGTAAGTAAATTTCAGCCGAATCTTGTCTCCTGAATAGAAATTAACTCTTGTAGCATGGGCTGGCCACTGGCGAGGTGACAATGCCACTACCGAGACAGTCATCTGCCCTCTCTCTTTCTCCATCCGCCGTAACCTGGACTCCGTCTGTAACCTGGGCTACACCGTCGCCAACTCCAAGCTGAACACCTTCTGGGCTACTGATCTGCTTCACCGTGTCCTTCACGTCCCCACCATCAGCGAGGAGACTGTTGACCACTTCGCCGAGAACTACACTGATGCCCTTGCCCTGGCCAAGTCGGACCCCTCCAAGAGCGTCATCGACAGCGATGCCCTACAGTACTTTGCCATTGATGTCTGGGCCTACGATATTGCTGCTCCTGGCAAGGGATGCACTGGTGACGTCGAGGAGGAGGAGACTGAGGAGGAGAAGCCTACTCCCACCAAGTCCGACTCTTCTAAGCCCAGCGCTACCAAGGAGGCTCCCAAGGAGTGCCACACTCACGATGACGGTGTTGTTCACTGCTCTTAAGGACTGGATGGGCCATGATAGATATGACTTCGCTTCTGATGACCCCTTTTGTTGAGCTATAGAATGCTGGGATGACTGCTATTCTGGGTGGTGAGCATATTAGGAGTATCTGTGCTTATCCCAAGATTAGTGAAGGATATAAGATAGACTGCGCTACAGCCAACCAAAACTTAATGATAATAGACAAGTTTATGTCCAGTACGTTATTTATTACGTATATCGATGCGTGAATCTTATATGTCCTTGAATTCGAACTATGTATGCGGGACTCTCATCCTTTCACTGGCTATATACCCTCTCTTATTAATGTCATTTCGCTGCATCCTGAAGTCGTTGTCAGAAGTTGCAAAATAGCATGATTGAATAGTTAGCTCCCTTGCCTAGGGTCTACACCAATCCTACTTTGCATCCATCCGCAAAGAGCTCAAACTCGCACCTGTAAACACGGGTAGTATACCCCCAGGATCTTCCAACCTACTAACCCTCTCCTCCAGACTCTCTTCCCCATCTATCAACTCGAGCTGCCGATTATGCAACTCGTTCAACTGTCTTCTCGTCACCGCCATCTGCTCGCGATATAGATTACAGTATGTCTCAAGAGTCTTGATCCGTTCTTGTAGCGCTTCTATCACTTCCCATGCCGCCGAGCTATTCTGATACGAAGCTTTCAGCTGCATGGCTGACTCCTCTTCGTTTCTCTCTACCGTTTCTTCAAGGTCGCTGATCCGACAAACAAGGTTTTCTTGTTGGTAACTACCTTTTTGCTGAAGTACCGCTTCGAGGCCCTTGACACGCTGTTTGAGAGTCGAGACGTCGTCGCTAGTTGTTTGGAAAGAATAGGGAGAGTGGAAGCATGAGAAATGACCGCAGTAGCATGTTGCGCCTGGCAGAGTGGTATTGTGGTGAAAGCCCATGCACCCGCATCGGTGTCCTTTTAGGTCGGGTATTGTGAGGATGTAGCGACATTGGCCTTTGGGTAACTGGGAGATATCTCCTGGTGGTGCTGAGGCTGATTGAGTAGTGCGATGGAGATCGTGAGATTGTGAGTCGTGACGAGAATGGTCACCCGACATTCTTGCGTATTGGATCGTTATAACCACGAAAGAATGAGACAAATACCAACAGAGTCGTCAGCTAAAAAGTTCATTTTATTGCACCTCCTACTAACGACGTCGCCACCAGCAGACCGGAAGCTCACACGACCCCGCGAAGAGCATCGGCGTTAATGCCGAGAGGGACGTGGGGGTCATGTCAAGATCAAAATCGGCCAACTATGAGGTTTCCTTGATGTAAGCATTAGACACGAAGGGTACATCCCACGATCTGCGGGGAAAGGTGGATTAAAACCTCGGAATTAAACATGGTTAGGTTGTTACCGATGATTGCGGGGGATGACTGTTACCGGTATAAACCGAAGTCCGTAATCCGGCAGATGAGTGGATAAGGGACGTCAATCCATAGTATACTCTCACAATTAACCCTTGATAGTTCGATAGTTAGGGATGTTGGTTATATATGATGCGCTTCATCAAGTGTTTTAAGAGGGATAGGACATCTAATTCTTCTCATACCAATCTCTCTTTTCCTCTTTCCTTATCTGATGACTACGTTTAGCTATCTTGTGCATTCATGAGACGCTTATTAATCGCAAGCAAAATTGTATATAATGTTTCGATCGTCGCCACATTAATTCCGAGCTCCCTCCCCTTCCTCACAGGATATCCTAAAATGACCTCCACCTCCATCGGCTTGCCATTTTCGTAATCAGTCCGCATGCTACTTCCAATCGGCTGCATGTTCAGAATCTTATCCAGCAGCTGATCAATCAGCTCGTACTCGAGAGAAACGTCGAGAGCATTAGCCACATCGATGACTTCCTTCATCAGTCTTCGCGTCATTGGGGTTGACAGGTCTGACGAGCTCAGCCAGGAATGCGTGTCCATGAGCGTGAGCGCCGTCAGAGAGTTCCAGGCTGCGTTCCAGACGACTTTCTCCCAACGTTGGACCTGGATGTCGGGCACGATTTGGAAGATGGTTTTACCGGTTGAGAGTAACGACTCGAACTCCAAGAGGTGTTTGGCATCGAGGGATGAGTCGCCGACTTTGTTAGGATATAGACCCATCTGCATGTCTTCGGATGTAGTGTGTTGAACGATGCCAGGCTGTGGCTGTCGTGCTCCCACCCACGTCTGCACGTTTGTTAGTGATGGAAAGAGCGAGATTCTGAGGTAAAGACGCACTACACATGATATAATAGTTGCGCTTGGAAATCGCTCCCTGAACGGATCCTCATTGCCAACGCCATTTTGAATAATCACAATTGACGTGTCATCCCCAACACCAGGTACAATGTCAGCTGCAGTACTGGCTTGGTCGACTGCCTTAGTGGTGCATACGACAAAGTCGAACTTTTGCCCGGCATCTTTGACGTGTCTGAGGACTGAAGATAATTCAGCGCAATATTCTGCAGAGGCGTCTGCGTGACCTACCGCTGGCGGGCTTCACGTGGTGTTTCCCATGGTTCTCGCTGTTAATACTGATTCCATTCGCAGCGACAGCGTCGTAATTGGATCGCGCAACCACTGTCAAGCGAACAAGTTCACTTCGACTGAGGATGAATGCGTAGAAGGAGCCGATGCTTTAAGGCGATGTTAGCTTTCACTTTGCAACCCTCGTGCCTGTGATTTGACATACGCTCCTAGTCCGTAAATTAACACTTCCAACTTTCTGTCACTCATATTGTTATGTTGATATGTAGGAGGGTGGGATGGGCAGAATTTATGTGTGGTTTTCCCCAACCTCCGAAACCCCTCATTCTGGATAATCGATCTCCATAGGCGGCGTCCATATGTCAAACTCAAGGGCGTGGGGGTCACATCTGTTTGCCGAAGACTGGGGCTGCCATCTCGGCTATTTGAGTCAGCACCGAAAAGGCAAGTGTTGTCGTATTTGTGACAAGCTATGTATTGTTCTTTCAGTGCGCATTGACCTACACTGAGCTTAATGGAGAGAAGTCGTGCAGCAGGTCCACACGAATCGCGAATGAATGTCAGATACTTCGAGGGTAAGGTGTGATAAGTAGGTAAACCTATTGGTCTTGGCTTCCGTTGAAGTGATGACTTGAATGAAGGGTGGATAATTATACTGATTCGGGTTTACCTGTTCGATGCCTGTAATGGCGGTGATGTATGAGAAGTTTGTCTTGGACAGGGGATTAAGCATGACGTTTCAGATGACAAATCTTCAAACTGCTCAGAGAACTGTCAAGATGTGTAGTCGGTGTGTTGTTGGATTAACGTTTTTGCTAGACCTTGGAGATGAACAAGGGGACCAGCTGGGCTTAACAACCGCCCTCTGTCCTACCCCGGGGTCTATGATACCCCCGCGCGTTTATCCCATCGCACCCCGTCCAGCGCCAGACTTGAGCAAAAGTATATGACATTTCAAGCAGGGTCAGAGAAGTCCGTCGCCCAAAGTTCACGGCAACACGTCTCACCGTTACTCCTCTAATTCTGACTGACAATTTACGGATTCCGCGGGGCCCGAGAATCCCGAAGGACGCGGCGTATGGAGTAGATAGGCAGAAATACTGGCAAACCAATGAAGGGTAACAAGACAATCGAGTGGCCTCATACCGTTCAAGTCGCTAATATGTGCAGTAATGTAATGCCAAGTAGCGACATAGAACCTAGTCCTGGGCTGATTCGACAGTTCAGCGGAGGGAGACGCGCTTATGCCCCGCCGTATCAGGCCTCACTCGAGGTACACAGCTTGATGCATGGATCAGATCAGCTGTCAGTCAGCACACAAATAAGATGATATCCCACCTATTTGTTTCTCCCCTCGCTACTCCCTCGCTTGCTCCTTCATACAAAGTGAACAGGTATGGCAGTGAAGCAGAACGGCGGCGCTCATTTGAGCGCTGATATCGACTTTATCGAAACTCCCAAAGCGCCTGCCGACACACTCTCTACGGGCAGAAGCCCAGGTGTTCGCTTGACCAACGTAAGCCCTTCTATAACCCTTGGCATTGCATCGAAGCCAGTGATATGAAATCCTGACGTTGTAGTCTCCCGCCATCAAAAATGCTCCTCTTCCAGCTGACGGTCCCGGATACGAACAATGGTCGAATCTCTTCCTCGCCGCCGCCCTCATTGGCATTCCCCAATGGCTCTCGTGGAAACTTGGCGGCGGCTTCAAAACAGCTCTTTTCCTCGCCATATTTACAACGTTACCAATTTTGATCGCAATCTGGACTTTCATGTCCAGCTACAGTCCTCGTATTAATCACGACGTGGAATTGCCCGGTCGGCCTGTAGAGTTCTACCTCACGTTCAAGAGCCAAAGGCACCGCGCACGATGGACGGGACGCCATAAGATTCCGATGGCCACCTTCTTCGAACTCTATTTCACAGGCCAAGCTGATCTCAATGCTGATGCGCTGGAAGTCTTTGAGTATCGACATGATTGGGCGACGTTCAACTTTACCAGCGAGACCTTTCGCTATATCCTGTTTCATTTCTTTCCTGATGTCATTCTCCATTTACGCTCACAGGATGAAGAGCAGGTGCGAAGCAATTACGATAGCGGCAACGACCATTATGCTTGGTTTCTTGGTCCTCGTATGATTTACACGTCAGGTATAATCTCTGATCCTAGTCGGGAAGAGACGCTTGAAGAGATGCAGGATAACAAACTTGCCATCGTTTGTGAGAAGATCGGCCTGAAAGACGGAGATAAATTGCTCGATATTGGCTGCGGTTGGGGTACATTGGCCAAGTTCGCAAGCCTCAATTACGGCGCCAATGTCACAGGCGTAACCCTCGCTCGCAATCAAGTCGAGTGGGGAAACGATGGTCTTCGAAGAGCGGGTGTGCCGGAGGAGCAGAGCAGACTCTTATGCTGTGATTATCGTGATATTCATGAGGAGCAAAAGTTCAACAAGATCACGCAGCTGGAAATGGCGGAACATGTGGGTGTTCGTCGCTTAACTGGCTTTTTCCGACAGTGCTATGAGATGCTCGAAAACGATGGGGCTATGTACGTCCAGATGTCGGGTTTGCGAAAAGCGTGGCAGTATGAGGATTTTATCTGGGGCTTGTTCCTTAATAAGTACATCTTCCCAGGGGCAGATGCGTCTACGCCGCTGTCGTTCTACGTGGGCTGTCTGGAAAGTGCTGGGTTCGAGGTGAAGAGGTAAGTCACTCAGGTCCTTTTGTACACAATGTCTAATTATTGTCTCGCAGTGTTGATACTGTTGGTGTCCACTACTCGGGCACACTCTGGCGATGGTACAGGAACTGGCTGGGTAACGCAGAAAAGATCAAGGCCAAATACGGCGAGCGGTGGTTCCGCGTAAGTATCTCACCTATTACTGGATATCTGTCAACTGACTTTCACATCTCAAGATCTGGGAGATTTTTCTGGCCTATTCCACCATTGCATCTCGTCAAGGTTCGGCCACGTGTTTCCAAATTGTCGTGGTGAAGAACCTAAATTCGACTCATCGTATCGATGGTGTTTACACGCAATACGGACTTCATGGTGCTCTCGAGGCGGCGAGGGCTGCTGGAAAGGCTAGTCTGCCAAAGTAATGGGTATATGTGTGATGGAAATGGGAGGATGGTTAAAGTTGGTGATGGCTTATGTTAGCTATTGGCATGGACAACCTGGATATAGGTATCGTGAATTTGGGACGAAGCGGTTATCAACATGTTGAGAATGGACCATATATATATGCTATAGGCAAATCGTTGTACCAGAAAGCGACAATGGTCAGGGTCCCTGAATATAGTTCTAAATCGTAATCGACGTTTTTTGTTTTAATGATGCCAGCAATTATTATCTCCCACGATTCAGTCATTGAACCAACGTTTTATATGTCAAACCTGGTCTATCCTGTCCAACTTTGCGCCACTTCAACGAATCTCTCTACCTGCAACCCATCAGTCGCCCATGTCGTCAACAATCGAATAACAGCCTCATCATCCCCACACTTCTCCCAAACATAAAAGCTAAAATGCTCTTTCAACACCTTGATCAACCCAAGCGGTAACACCGCAAAAACTTGATTAGTCTCCGTCGCAGCATAGACAGAGAATCCCCCTTTCGCGATTCCTTTCGATAGTGTCTCCGCTGCTAGATTCGCCTTGCGCGCTAACTCAAAGTATAAATCGCCTTCGAAGAGCTCGGCGAACTGTGCACCGATTACGCGGCCCTTTGCCAGAAGCGAGCCGTGCTGCTTGACGTAGAACTCGAATTCAGAGGCTAGGCGGGCGTCTTTGACGACGACTGCTTCACCGAGGAGTGCGCCATTCTTTGTGCCTCCGATCCAGAATATGTCTGTTAATTCGAGGATATCCGATAATGTCATATCATTGGCAGTGGATGCGAGGGCAGTGCCTATACGGGCACCGTCAAGGAAGAGAATGAGACCGTTCTTTTCGCAGACTTGTTTCATCGCTACCATTTCACTCCTTGTATATATGGTGCCGATCTCAGTCGCATTCGATATATACACTAATCTCGGCTTCGCCATATGTGGAAAATGCCAATTATCGTCCAACGCGCGCTCGATGCTCTGTGGTGTAAGCTTTCCATTGACTGGCGCAACGTTGATTATCTTATGACCACTGGCCTCCACAGCGCCTGTTTCTCTCGTTACGATGTGTCCGGAGCTTGCAGCTATCACAGCTTCGTGGGGACGTAGGCATGCGGCTATGGAGATGGCGTTGGCGGATGTTCCGCTGGGGACGAAAAAGATGCCGACATCGTCACGGCCTAGGTGGACTCGGATTCTCTGCCGTGCGAGGTCGCAATATGTGTCGTTACCATAGCCGGGTTCCTGGGTGGTATTGCTCGTGATAAGGGCTTTGAGGAGGGCTGGATGGGCGCCTTCACTATAGTCATCCATGAAACTGTAGCGGAATGTAGATGTAGGTATTTGTGACGGCATTTTAAATATGATCAAGACTCGAAAGATAGGATGATCACTCACTGCACTATACTAGTTAGTTGTGGCATTTCTATATAGAATATCTCATCTCCACTCGATGATGCACAGAATGGGGTTGTTAGTAAGTGGGTTGTTAGTCAACCGACACTTGTGGGTCATTTGTTACTCAACATTCTATGACAATTGCCGAAACCTTGTACGGAATTATGCACTAAAGTATTCGTATAGATAAGGATATCGGCCGAATTTCATCATGTGGGCGTTCAATTAGACTCCTGCTGATAACAACCGGCCCGGTCATGATAGTCCACGGGACTTATAAAGCGGGCCCCATAGATATCGTGTTGGCGGCGTCAAGAGAAAAGTCGATAAAGCTTCGATAAGTCTCCACCGTGGACGGATCCAGCGGTTTCGGATAAGTCAGAATCTTTTGGTACTTTGGTTTCAGAGGCATTCCTGTCGCTGTCAAGTCTCCCGCCTGATCCCACAGTTCCGGATACTTTTCAAAGAATGCGGGGTCGATCTTGTAAATTCCTGCTCCCTTGTCCATATTCAATTTATTAAATGCTGCTCTTGCGTAGGCAGGTGATGAGAAGAGCGTTGAAATATCCGGAGCTGGTAGACTAGCAGTTAAAGACTCATCCCCCGAGGAGGAAGACATTGTGTTGATGAGATCAGTGACGCGCACGTAGACTGTGATCTGCGGGGTACCCAGTATAAGGTCTGACATGAGCGCTTCCACCACGTAACCTGTTACTGCGTCGCAAAAGATCTGGTCGATGTGTGGATTGGCAGAGTGCAGTTGAATTAAACGGTCGCGGACTGACGGGAAAGGTATCCAGTCGATAATGCTAGGGTGAGCGTTTTCAATTTGTGCCTTGGTAGGACGGTAGCGAGGATGGAGTTTGTTGAATGTTGCTGTAGAAGGGTAGAGTTGCCAGGCTGTGAGTTCGATAATGTGGTAGAATCGTGTTTTTGCATACCAGGCCATTACGTCCGGACGGGTCATACTGTTGAACATAGAGAGAACCATCAAAACTGGTTGGTAGACGCTGAAGAGAGTGAGCCAAGGACTTTCAATATGAACATGATTGGGGGTTGAGCCCACCTTTGCACGGGATGATGACTCTCTGGGACGAAGCCGAGTGTATTCAGCTTATTCTTGAGCATTCTCTGGAGTAATTGGATGTGATCCGAGAAAGGAGAATTTGTGAATGAGTAGTCTTTGCCCAATACCATGCTTGACTCTGCTGTGGCGTTGATGGCAGTGAGATAAGGCTCCATTCCCATCTGGTACTCGTGGCTCCATATGTTGGGAATTTGTGAGTAGAATGGATTTGTACCTGCAATGTTGATGACCTCTGAACTCAGATCATTTATTGTTTCTTGTGCTGCTTCTGCATGAAACCGAATTAGTTTTGAAATCGATCATATGACCAAACTCCTCACTTACCTGTGGCTTCTCCTGTTATGAATGGAGCATCAAAATCCGGACCAGACGGATCGAAAAAATCCAGATCCAGCGACACGAACGAGGAATCTTTAGGATGTTGGTTCTTCGTCCCCGCTATCCGATCCGGCTCTCCCGGCTCGTCATTCGCATCTTTTGTATCATCCAGTGTTTTAGCAACAGAATCACTCAACAGCTGGACAGAAGCCAGCATCTTGGACATTTTAGCTTGAACATCAATCAACTGTTGCCGCAGCATTTTGTTCTCCCTCTGCAGAGCCTCCACCCGCTCGCTATCGGATTTTTGGTCGGCATTTACACGGTTGCGCAGCTCTCTAATGCATTCCGCTTGCCTACGACGAAAAGCCCGCTGGGAGAGCCGATTGCGGAGTTTCCTGGGTAAGTGAGTCTCAACCACTGATGATGCGGGGAAGCTTTTGTTGCTTACTTTCGCTCTGCTTCGCTGATGGGAAGGCTCTGGCCGTTGGGTCGGGAAACGTTCGGTGAGTCCATAGTAGCGACCTGACTCGGTCTGGGATGATCGGATAGGCCTACAGCGACGGTGAGTAAGGTAGGTATGCGGTAGTCTGAATCTGGACATGAATCTGATCAGTCGGCTTTTCGGGAAGTAACCAAGTCTTTTCATTGGATTCCAACATCGGGCTTTTACGGCTAGGATCGGCCATGTGATTGAGCCGTTTATGTTCTGCGCTGGGATAATAAGAACGTCAGCTACAGCTCCCAACTGAACTTCCTAGTAACTATCACTATAGTGGGATACACTCTATCCGTCAATTTTTAAACAAGGCAGACATATAGTCTCTAAACTGGATCTACCTGCGGTTCGGAGCGATACAGGCGATGCCTAGATGATGTTAGGTATTTCCTCGGCCTAGTAACCAGTGTAACCAAAGTCATTCAGGCATAAACAGATGGAAAGTGTTCTGCATTCTTCTGTGCTATTTCACATTTATTGCATAGAATATAATAATGTAACAGAAAGTCAGGATGGAACTATTCTATGATTGGCCACTTGTCAGATGCTCCACTAACAGTGTTATTAAAGCCGCACGTCGATGGGCAACAGCCTCGATTCAACAAGCATCGCCAAACATGTCTTCCGGAATGAATGAACTTGTTATTCCTCGTCCCGGTGCACCCGCGGTAAAGGAAAAGCCACTTTCTGGTCCTTCAGAGACATCTTTTATTAAAACCTTTGGGTCGCTTCTACCACCCGCCAAGTTTCTTCAAGCCCCTCACGGCAAAGCTACTTACTATGAGATCCCCCCTTCATCAACCGGCGGAACTAAAGAAACAATCGACCGTGTCCTTTTCATCCATGGCGTACAAACTCCAGCAATAGGCATGCTTCTACTTGCACGGGCTCTCGAAAAGTCATTCCCTCATGCACACCTAGTTCTGGTTGATCTCTGGGGACATGGATTGAGCGACACGCCTATTCTGCCCCATCAACCCTCCCTGTTCCATCAATTGATAGATGGCCTGTTAGACTACCTGGAATGGAATTCAGCTCACCTTGTTGGCTTCTCCTTTGGAGGAGCAACGACGGCTAGTTATGTTGCAATGAGACCAACAAGGGTCAAGAGTTTCGCCCTTGTCGCTCCAGCTGGGCTTCTCCTTTCCTCAGACTTTACACAAGAGCAACAGGACTACCTGCGCGGCGGTGACGAAGTAGCAGCTAGAAGCTGGATTCTGGAATTTCTCGAGGGTGGTGATCTTGTTGTGCCTGAAAATTGGAAAGAAAGAGTAGCCAACGGCGAGGTCGTAGCTGAAGCTGTACGAGAGTGGCAGATGCGTGAGCATCCTGGACACGTGGCCTCTGTTGTTGCGATATTCAGGGATGGCGGTGTGATGGACTCACATTTGCAATTCTCCCAAGCATCTCAGATGGGAATACCAAACATTGCGGTGCTTGGCGAATTGGACGATCTGGTCACCGAGAAGCAGCTCAAGGAGCATGGTTTTAGTAATATTTTTGTTGTCCCCCAGAGTGGTCATGGTGTTGTTAGAGACAGGGTGAACGAAGTGGCAAGTTTAGTGAGCGACTTCTGGAACACTCTATAGAAATCAATGTCTTTGTATTCAGTAGCCAAGAGGTAAAGGCTACACAGAAAACCCGGCATAATATCAATTTGTTCAATAAGGGACAAAATAAATAGGATGTCACAACGAGCTACCACTGGCTGTAGTATTGTATTTCACATATCTCTACTGGCTGTGTCAAACAACATTGAGGTCCCCGTAGCAGTCTTACTATAGAATAGACGTGGAAATAAAGTTTGTGTTAAATTCACACATAAGTCTACAAGCTTCTCTGATCACCAAACTGGAGAATATTGTTCCCACGGTATTTCTATAAACGCAATGCGTTTAGCAACACATTCGAGAGACTCCATAACCAAGTCACAGATCGTGGCAACATGCTCAAATGTCCCCTTTGTAGCTACTGGCGATGGGGCTGGTCAAGGGCCCTGAATGAATACCTACAACAAGGGATAACAATGCTGAGTAAAGGGTTGATGGATTCATGGTTATCCGTCACTGGCCTAGAACAACAATCGATTGTAGGGACTTGGTAGTTCTCCCTGTTTTACACCATCATAAGAGACATAGGAATTTGTGGCATGTAACAATTTCCATGATATGGCATCTTCCGGCTTCTTACAAAATGCCGAGAAAGCATGTCTCAGATGATGAATTCCCGAGATCTACATGACGTCAATGGCGTAGGAGGGGTTTTGTATAATATCACCTCTATATCGCCCATTTGAACAATCCCTTCTTAACTTCCAGATACATTTTCCTCACCCTATCATAACTCCAAAATGCCCGTCGTCCAAATCAAAAGCATTGCTCAATACAAGGAGCTTCTTCAAAGCCACCAAACAGTCATCATCGACGCCTGGGCAACATGGTGCGGTCCCTGCCGAGCTATCAGCCCAATTTTCGAATCGCTATCTGAGAAGGTTGAATACGATCCCGACAAGGTCGCATTTGCCAAGTTCGACATGGATGAAGTTCCTGACCTCGCGCAAGAGCTCGGCATCCGCTCAATCCCAGCATTCTTCACATTTCACAACGGCGATCTGGACGAGTCGATGGTGGGAGCTAATCCTTCTGGGGTTCAGAAGCTCGTCATGGGAGCGATTCAAAAGACGGAGTAGAAGGATGATTGAGAAAGGCATTCAACAGTTTGCAAAGAGAGCTTGAGGGACTACTGGCAATTCGGAGTCGCCGGGCACTACGAATGTTTACTGCATTAAAGAATCATTGCATTGGAATAATGTAGAAGCAATATATGTGATGGGGGTTTATCGAGTCAAATTGTGTATGCTGAAGATAGCTTGACGCTTTTGCCTATAGGTATTCACACAGAATCTATGGAAAATCTAAATCGGCCCAGGCAAAAACTCTGGATCATACAAATAGCCAAGCAGACGAGAATTAGTTTCCAACAACCTTCTTCACAGTCTCATCAACGCTCTCGGTCTCGAGCCCCAAAATTTCATTGGCTAAGTCCTTCTCCTCTGCATAGTTAGCTCTCAAACCCTCTGTGTTTCCATATGTAGTCGCGTGCACGAGGGTGAAGCCGCCACTGAAATCCCCCTCACTGAGCTTCTTTCTAGCGTCAGTAACCTCGGCATTAGTAGAGGTCTTTTCGACGGTCCACTCCTGACCGGTGGCCTTTTCGAGAGAACGGAGGAGTTCGTTCTGGGTGGTCACGGCGGAGTAGACGTAGAGATAACGGTTGCGCGTCTCCTCGGGGTGATCGATGATTGAGTTGACGGCTCGCGCAAGCTGCTTTTCGTTCGTGAGGGTGAACTTCTTGTTTCCGTCGTCCCAGACCTTTGCTTTACGGCCCTTGATGTTGTATCCAAGGAAGCCATTTGCAAGACCCTGTTCATCGTTAGCTTGTTATTGGTTGTTAAGCGTAATCAACTCGTACCCAATCAAACAGAAGTCCAGTGGCGAGACCAGTCCAAGTAAGACCATCCTTCTCCTTGGCCTTGAGATATTCAATGAGGTCCTTCTTCACCTGGAAAAAGGGAAGAAGTCCGAGTACAGCAGGATCCTCGCTGCTGGATGAAAACTCCGAGGGGAGGAAGCGCTGAACACCTGCGCGGACAGCGGCGTCAACGAGCTTTTGCTGATGCTCGAAGCCTCCCATTCCGAGAGCGGAGATGATAACGTCCTGACCTTTGAGAGCGTTGGTAAGGTCCTCCTCGGAGAAATCCGTTGTTCGGATCTTTACACCCTCGGGGTAGGTTGCCTTGCTTTCTTCACGAGAAAGGACAGAGACATTGTACTTGGAGCACGATGTAAGACCATCGATGATGATCTTTCCAGTGTTTCCACTGGCCTAAGGACGATATAAGTCAGCGTTTCTTGTCCAGGATTTGTGCTAACTTACGCCGACAACGGTGATGTTCTTGTAAGAAGACATGGTGGATTTAGATGTGAGTGTTTTGGTTGAGAAATGTAAGAGTTTTGGTTAAGAGTGTATGATGAGAATGCGATTTCATTGCTTGTTTGAATCAACTTCCATGCCGTCCTTCAAACCATATATATAATAAATTTCGTGGTAAATCTGATACATGAAGAAGCGAATTAGTGAACAATGTTGTTGCTTAACCAATCATCGACTCCACGACCGTGTTGGGTCAATTGACAATGAACCGGGCCTAGCGCTTACGGTCGATAAAAGAACTGGTTCACCACTGCAACCAATCATACACTACGCTATCCGTAACGAAGATTAGTAGGATGTCGTCTTGGTAAGCTTGAAACTTTCCGAAGGATTTCGTATTTCTCAGCACCATGGGTAATGGTGTGGAATTCTTAAAAGCGAAGACGCGAGCTTTGAAAATCACCCTGACTTCTTGCTTATTAGGTGTTGGAATGTGCCGCACAGATTTAATATTAATAAATTGTATCCGTTTTTCGGTCTGTCTCATGGCGTCTCGCTGAGCTTATCGTCATTCCTGCGCGTCCCAACCAACCAGAGAGTTTGTGGTTACTATTCAGACAGAGAGTGTCACCAGTTCATATTGAAAGTGTAATTAATAAGACTTCAGAGTGGAACACAGCCTAGACAGCCCAATCCCAGAATAGAGGTCTCAGATTTATCTTTGCCAATGTATGAAACTGAGGATGGATTTGATAGAAAAGCGCTGTTAATGTACTCAGGAATGTCTACTTATTCCAATGCTTCCAGCTTGCAAAATTCACAACACAAATCTACCATAACTCGGAACCTCCATGCGCCCATACATCACCTCCATCTATGTTCATCAAAACCCCAAACCACCACTGCCTGGGAAACTCCATGCCCCATCTCTCCATCAACTCACCCAATTCCTCTTCTGTCCCTGGCACAACATTAACAAAGACTCTCCCCCTGGCCTCTTTACTCATACAAGGCTCGGAGTGCACAGCTCCAAATTCCCTCCCAACTTTGAATACAGCACATTCCCCCTTGGAAGCGCTCACTGTGCCGAAATGCCCTAGCGTAGTAGCGAGTTCCTCCCGTACAACATCTGCTGCAGTTGCGCAACCTAAACATCGGATAGATAAGCACCCATGCTCGGTGCTTGCCCTACGTCGGGCAGATTCTTGTCTTTTTCGCGCTGAGGTTTGGTGGTGTTGTGGGATGAAGAGCGTGGAGGGGCCGAGAAGAGAGGCGCAAATTTTCCAACTTGTCCCTTTTATTTTTTGAGATCGGCTAGATGGCAAGTCCAAACCTATTCTCGTACCTGGCAGAGCGCCTATCTGTGTGCTGGTGAAGAATAGTTCGTCTGTATGCCATCTCGGATGGTCGAAATCAAGTGTTGGTGTTGATGCGCGTATCGTCAGGAAATAATGCCGAAATCCATTGGCGAAGATAAGCTTGTTGACAAAAGTCAGTAGAGGAATAAGTTGTTGCTGTATTGAGCCAGTGAAAACCTGGTTCTCGAATTCGTAGAATTTCGCTGGAAGGGCTTGTGAGATGTCGAGCAAAGGACCGCAGTGGCACCAGTAAGCATTTCGCTTAACAGCTATATCATCTTGGCACTGAAATGTAGGCTCCTCCTGATATTGGTGGAAACTGAACTCTTTCTCAAACGCTGTCTCCATTGCTGTCATTTCAGTTGTATTTGCGCGAGTTATTAGCAGTACTATGCGAACAGTACTATGCGAATGATAGGAGTGCTATCAATGGCGGTATCAAGCGGCAGTATTTAAACGCCAATAAGCCAACTGAGCAGCGTAAATGCAACCCAATAATATTACCTCGTTCTTTCATCATTATATTAATTATTCTTGCTGTTTTTTATCTCCTCGTTTTACTGGAAATCTTTGCGCAAACACATGGGGCCCTCTTTATAGAACAAAGGTATGAAATCAACAACCCAAGCTTCTTCAACCACATTGGATGTACCAATGTCAGTTAGCGGCTGCTAATAGTTATAGTGTAATACGCATGAAATGTCCGACGATATGCCTCGTTCACCACCGCCGGCTCCTCCCCTGCCGCCTTCTGTCCACAAAAATCAGTCAAGAGAATCTCCCTTCATTTTAAAGGTGAAGAACGCGCCAAAAGATTGGTTCTACCAGCCTCCCGAGCCGCCAGCCCTAGTGGACCTCTTTGAGCCACCTACAGGGCCCTACTTCTTGTATGGAACATTGATGGATCCAAGAATGCTAGCCGATGTACTTGGACTAGAAAACAAACCTGAGCTACGACCCGCCAACATTGAAGGCTACTCTCGTAAACTCTGGGGACAGTATCCTGCTATGCAAGACGGCCCACAGGGTGCAGAAGTCAGCGGTAGGGTCTATCATGTGGAGTCTGTTGCCCATGCGAAGAGGTTGGCGGAATATGAGACAAACAGCTACAGAGCCCAGTCATGCCTCATTCAGCATACAGATGGGAAAGAGCCTGCTGAGGATTATGGTCATGTTTTCATGTTCGTCGGTAACCCACGGGATCTACAAGATGGAGAATTTGATCTGGAAACATGGCTTAAGCGCATGGGCCGACAGCCATGCTCGTAAACTAGCATACTACAAGGGGAATCAGCATTTTGATTTTCAATGCGCGGGACGTTACCATTTAAACATGTATGCTCCTTGGAAATAATAGCTATTACTGAACTTCCTCCTCGGCATAATAACTAATTAAAGATATGTAGTAAACGGCAAATCTTAGCTTGTGGCAGCGTAGATGCCAACCACGCCTCCAGCTCCAATAAGCACGGCTCTTACGAGGTTCAGCCAGCGGAATCTCTCCAACAACTTCCGAGCTTTGTCATCTTCTTCCTGACTTGATTCCTTTTCCGTACGTTCTTGAGGTCCACTCAACTCGGTGAATTCAACACCCTCACCACTTCCCTTGACAGAGTCCAAAGCGCTTCTATCAGCCGAAGCACCTCCTTTCGCAGCAGCCTTTTCGCTTCTCGTTCCTCCCAATTTGTTGTTCTCCTCAATCAGCGCAAAGTTGGTGGGTATCATAAGTTGAGTAAAAGGCGCGATGCCGAAGGATAGTGCCGCAGCAATTAAAAAGCCATTTGCTTTGGAAGTGTTGTCTGATAAAGCGTAGAGCGGGCTATGGCTCTCGTTGCTGATGGAGGCGGAATAGATGAAGCCGGCAGCTGAGAGGAGTGCGGCAGAGGGGAATACGTGTGATCCGCGGCTGAAAAGCCATCGAATTGAGGGGAGTGAGCGAGATGCTGGTTGGGATTGAAGTTCAGGCACGTCAAAGAAGGTTGTTGTAGCGATACCGCCTGATGCTAGTAAGGCGGTGGTGATAGAGAAGACTTGGATATGTGACATGATGGATGATGAATGATTCTGTCAGTCTTTCAGAAGATAATAAAAAGTGGTTTTAAACTTTGGAAGACTATAACAAAGTAATAAGCGATTGCAGCCTTGATATATACAACTTGACATATATGACGTAGATTGTCGTCTCACATAATGACGTTTCAGTGCTTTTGTCGGCATTTTGAAACTTTCCGTTATTCCGTGGCTTTGTCCACATGCCGTATATCTCCATATTCTCGACACGGCAACATTTTCTATCCACTATTATCCGCCTTAAAAAAATCCTATCTTTTCGATCTTTCATGATTTGCGATTGTCCGTTGCTAAATCGCCACCGATAACGTCAAATAAGTCTTTCCTACAGATCAACCTTGACAGCAATGGCGCTTTGCGAGTAAAATCCTGTCACAAACAACCAACCCTTCTTCTTGCCTCCCTCCAATTTGGGGTCGATACCAATCAAAACAGCGGTAGCTGCTGACCTTAGTCTCTTTCCATCATCCTCGAACAGAAGCTTCTTCACCCACTTTCCATCCTTTCGCTGTGCTAGCCAGACCGTAACGGGTTCTGTGGCGGAAGCGACACCTACCGACTTGGCTAGATCACCAGCTTTGGACAGACCGGCGGATACGTAACCACTGCTGTCACCTTTCACATCGGAGAAAGGGTCGGAGTACCATGATGGGTTGTCCACAGCCGTGTCGAAGTTGATGGTTTCGAGAACCTCGAGCGAGTGGTTACTATTGACGCTGGCAACGTGGATGTCACCGCTGGCAGCACTACCAATGGCTATTTCGTCGGGTGTCCTGCCGTTGCCAAGGCCGTTGTTGTTGTGAAGTCCTGTAAGAGCCACGGATGCTTCAATTCCAGCGGTGGCATCTCGAGACACCATGTCCGTGATTTGAACGAATATTGTGGTCGACCATCTCGCGCCGTAGTACACGTCCTCGATCTGACGAAGAACGCCTTCGCGGTAAAAGTGATCGTTGGTGACGTAAAAGCTATCCGGCGAACGAGCGACAATATCATTCGGCGTTGCAATCAACGGGTGGCTGATAGAGCGGACATGTTTTACAGTTGAAGATCCTATATGATGATGGAATATTTCAACCTGGGAAGCCGCCTTGTTTCCATGGTATTTATCATAACTTTTCCCATCGGCGACATGTTGTAGGTATTGAGGATCAGGAACATGATTAACGGCGAAGATATACACACTGCCATCTGATTGAGGATCCGAGATTACGTCAATACCATGCGTAATGAACGGTCCCAAGAAACCCTCGAACTCCAGCCTTTTCGCTTTGAACGTCGCAGGATCGATGACGTGGATAGACCCACGGGCCTTGCTAGCAGTGAGGGGATCATGGAGAACGCCAAGACCTGGGAACCACGAAAACCGCGGCTCATAAGAATCCTCGCAAGCTGTGAAGAGTATTCCGCTAGACTTGTCAAGGTGTAAGTCTTCGCAGAGCATGGTATCCTGAATCGTCACGAAGTCTCCATCTTGGACGATTGTGTTGGCGGGTTCGCGAAAGACGCCGATGACGGTGGTGAAGCGGTTGATAGGTCGAGCGAGAAGAGCACCGAGGCCAATTGTTATAGCGGACAATACTAAGGTCTTTGGACCTGCGATAGAGGTTTTCGAGGATGACATTCTCAAGTGTTTTTTGGTATGATTGTTGAAAGAGTTCTGGAAGCTTGTTACAAGGGTCGTCTCGTCAATAAATGAGGGGACATGGACCACATACAGTAGACTAGACCTACTGTAGATCATGCTTTTGCCGAGGTCCAATTCTTCCCGACGGATTAGTTTATTCATGACGTCGATCAACTGTTTGCTGCTAAGAATCAAGCAGTTGGTCTAGAAATCTAATATCTTGGGAAATGTTTCTGCATATTGTCGCTTACAGCTTTGAGCGATGTCAACCTAGTCATAAACATGGATCTGACAAGAAACCACTAACAAGTCAGTGGTTCAGCCAAGCTATATATTGTATCCTTATGGCGCTCTCAACGTCGCGGAATTCTAGAAGCATTCGTAAAAGCCGTTCCCCTCTATTCTCACCTTCCTTCTTATATATGCCCACATAGCAAGTCTTAGACGATGCGACCGCACTTGAGAGCGCAAATTGTGACCAATTCACATCGGTGTATGTAGGATTCACAAAAGCCCCACGCGTCACCAAATATGGAAATCAGTAAGGAGATGTCGTAAGCCATCAGCTATATTATTGGTTGGATCGAACTCGAGAGGTGTCAGATGCCAAGACTCAACTCAATACAAAAGGTAAGCACTAACTGATGCTCACTCGACGGTCTCGCTGCAGTTCTTTGACTTGTCTACATCTGCAAAACTTCCAACATCACAAATCAGACTCGCGTCTCGAACGGAGAAGAAATGGATGAAAGAAAGGCGTCATGGAAGCCAAGGCTGATCTATCTGGCGGTACATATTGCTTAACTACCCTCCAGGGCTCTATCTATACTGATCAAAAACTTAGCACTCTCCAAGTGCCCAAGCAGTCTTATGGCTCCTTGAGGAGCTCGACATAGAGTACGACATTTCGAAATTTGAACGTCCCCTAGTTGAACGACAACAAGGCATGAAGGAGACACATATCCAAGGTCACGCACCGCAGCTTATCCTTCCTGACGGCCAGGTCATCACGCAAATGAGTGCATGCATGCTGCACCTTCTCCTCACGTACGACACGGAGCAGAGGTTCCACAAGACAGACGCCGAGTACAGAGTTCGCGAAGATTATCTCGTTAGCCTCGCCGTGGCCGATGTTCTTGCAAAAGTAGGCATAAAGCAGCTATTCATGGTACTTGGCGTTCAAACACCATTCTTCATGCGTCCTTTTGTCAATCTGCTAGGCTATGGCCTGAACAAAGTCTTCCTCGACGACGAAGTCAATAATATTTTGCACGTGGTGGAGATGGAGCTTGAAGGTCGAGAGTGGTTGATGGGAGGCAACGTGCCGTCGCGTGCTGACATTGCACTCAAGGTTGCCATAGATCTGGCAGTCCATCCGAAGCTCGTTGGCTTGGATAACTGGCCCAGGACGAAGGCATGGCGAGAGCGATGCGAAGCAAGGCCTGCTTGGAATAGGTCACTAGAAAAGGGACTGGGCTATCAACTTGATTGGAATGCCAGGGTACGAGAAAATCAGCAGTCCGGCTCATCCACTTGGAAGTGGCCAGTAGTGGTCTTGGCTGGAGCAGTTATTTCTTATTTCGTATTCTTTGGTATGAAGTAGCAGTATAGCTGCTTTCACTTAGTACAACTCTAGTCTGCTGGCGCTATCGTCCTTCCCACAGATATTCCTGCTCAACTCCTGGTATCAATGGTCTCAAGGCCATACCGTAATCTCCTCCATTGGGTGTCCTCATCAACGTGTGAATATGAAATTTGGCAGGTCCTTGATTATTAAGAAAAACACCCGAGTGGTGGTCAAACTCGAATATCACGACCGGACTTTGGATCCTGTAGTAGAACGGATCTTCATCGCTATAGCCGCCGATCCAGCAGAAGTAAGTCTCATGAAACCAATTCTTGACCTGCTCTAGGCGCATCCGTCGCGCTTTGTCAGGGAGGTAAAGAAGGAATTCGTTTGCAATACGCAGGATGTAGTTCTGTTGCTCTTCCGTCATCTCTGACACAAGGATTCCTTCGTATGGAACAATTCTATTATCGCGATAGGCGCCACATAAATGGCGTTGATCGTCGTGATTCCATCGTTTATGGGGCATGGCGGGGTCTTTCATGAGTTTATACACCTGTGCTGCTTTTTGTTGATCCGATGAAAGACTTTGCATCAGTCGCAGGCCTAGACTTTCCTCCTTGTTAAGAATTCGTGTACCCTTGTAAGGCCCGTCATCGATCAAATTGGGCTCCGCGCCGGTGAACCATGGTGACACTATGATCTGAGACTCATACAGGAAGATGTTCAAACAAAGGTGATGGCCATAGAACGAGAAACCCCAAGGACGAGTGGTGGAATGCTCTCCGAAGAGAACGAAGTTGTATGAAAATTCGTTCATGACGGAAGGCGATTCTACGAGTTCGCCGAGGAAGTGATTCACTCGCATGGCACCGATCGCTTTTTCGTAGCCTTCTGGTGAGAGCGTGAGTTCCAAGACTTTGAGAACTTTCTTCCTCAGATCGTGTGTGATCTCATCGAGGCGAATGCCTTTGTCGCTAAGCAAAAATTCTGGGTTCGACCACGAGCGCCACTCCGGACTGTCAACATGATAAAAGGTCTTGTGCTTTTGCTCGTCGCTCAAGCTGTTGCAAAGGCTGTTTACAGCTTCGACAATGGAGTCGATAGGTATGCCTTCGTCTTGGAGCTCAAATAGGCCATTTCTCACAACACCTAAGAGTCGTCAGCCGATGCTCATCGAACATTGAATGAGAGCACGTACCGTCTGATGTGATGCCTTTGTAAGGCTGCTCAAATAGCTTGCGCCAGTGCAAATACAGTCCGTGAAGCCAGGGAGGGTTTCCGCCTTTCTTAAAGTTCTCGGCGTATTCATGGGCGTCTTGCTTCTTCATATCCTGGAATCGAGGTATGTTGAGATCCGGTAGGTATTGGCGAAAGCCCTCACTGTGGCCGGACTGTGACGACATGATTGACAGAATGGAAGATGGGCAGCACCGCTGTTGGTGTTCAGGTTCATTGATTGGTTAAAAGATGGATTTATTGATGGTGATGCTTTGGATGTTGCGAAGGGCGCGATCCCAGTGTACAGTTGGCTTTTCAACTGCCGTCACTGGCAAGAGACGATCTCTAAGATCAAGGTGACGGATATATCCTTCGTTTCTGGAAGGGGAATCCGCTCTATCCTGGTCCCTGATTGGCCCGGCTCTCACATAACCTTTTATCGAAGTGCGGGGGAGTATAGCGGCATATCCGGGTGCCATTCGGGATTTCCGAGGTCCAGCGCCTCCGACGCAGGAGGGGCAGCAGAGAGGGGAGCCTTCATCAACCAGAAGTGAGTAAAAAGTGAGGTTGAAGTGATTTGACCATTCTATAGGCTTGGATATTGCCCCAAACACTTCAAGTGACTCATGATGTCTTCTTCGGCGTTCAGGCGTAAGTAAACACTGGGAGATGAAACCCCAATCTGTTTCTGACAAACCTGTTAGGTCTTGTGCGATTTGTTCCCAAGTCCGACCCGTCGAGCATTTTGATCGGTGAGCCATCACACGATAACTTGGACGTTGGTCTGGCTACTCGTGAGGGAAAGGACGTTACCATCCATGTCTTCTCCGGTAGTTCTGTCCTGTCTCCAGGTTCTCGCACGGACAGAACCGAGTCTGTTGAGAAGATCTTATCACCCTTGTCACAAGAAGAAGTCGGAACTATTCGCTGCATCGGTCTGAACGTGGGTGTTGTTTCTAAGAGTTTGGGTTCGAATGCTAGTTAACACTTGAATAGTATGTTCAGCATGCGAAGGAAGTTAATATGGAGATACCCAAGATCCCAACTCTGTTCCTGTAAGCCCACAACCCTTCTTGATAGCTATACCCTACTAATTATATGTCTCAGTAAGCCGAACACAGCCTTGGGTGACCCGTGGCCTGCTCCTACCTTGCTTCCTAAGATCACTCAAGATGATGGAAGTGGAGATTATGAATCGGAACTAGCAGTTGTTATTGGCAAAGCAGCCAAGAATGTGTCTGAAGATAACGCTATGGATTACGTCTTAGGGTACACAGCCGCAAATGATGTCTCGAGTCGCGTTTCACAGCTCAACCAGTCTCAATGGTGCTTCTCAAAGGGATTTGATGGAGCATGTCCGCTTGGTAAGTTGTCACGTCTTGCATTTTTCGGGGAAATTACTGACGGACTGGACAGGACCTGTTCTGGTCTCAACTTCAGTTATTCCCGACCCCTCCAAGCTACACATCCGTGGTTTGAAGAACGGAAAGGTCTTGCAGGACTGTTCTTTAGAGTAGGTGCTCATTCTGCTAGTGGCATGCTCATCGCTAACTTCACACAGTGACCTCATTTTCAGCATTCCGAAGCTCGTCAGTTTCTTATCACAGAGCACCACGCTTCCAGCTGGGACGGTTATCATCACGGGTACGCCTGCTGGAGTGGGTATGGGTAAGAGTCCCAAAGAGAACCTAGAGCACGGCGATGAGTTTAGGGTTGAGATCTTGCCACACATTGGAACTCTTGTTAGCAAGTTTGAGAACGAGTCGTGATTAGCTTCAGATACAGGAAGAAGAGTCATATCTAAGCTAGTTGTATTTATGAACTGCCCCTCCAGCATGTGCGCTTGTGATGGACCCTCCCCAACCTCAATGGGTTATAGAAAAAGATCGGTCTAGCTATCCAGCAGGGGAGGGACCTTCTCGACGAGATACTCAACAATAGCATCTGGCCCTCTCTCAACCTGCAGTCCAGTTGGGATCGCATGCAGCTTAATGCCAGGAACGATAGATTTCGCCATTGCGTGAATCTGCTCTGCTTCCTCTGGCGACCACATGGAAGCGGAAAACTGGAAAGAAGCATATTAGAGTTCCGTTCAGGGTTTGTGGGCTAAGAGGTTGGCATACTAATACATCAGGCTTGTGCTCAGTGACTTTGGGAATCACCTCATCGATGCCTGACGACGTGTCAGTGAGTTGATAGATACTTTTGTCAGGCAACTTACTCTGACAGTTGTCAACGTGAATGATCTCGTAATTATCTTGGAGCTCGGTAATCATGCGTCCAATCAGACGTTTTGCGCGTTCTGGTGCCGTGTTGACCGTTACCAGTCTAAATGGTCCTTTTCTCCCAGTCATTGTAACAGAGTCTTGTTTCGCAGGCGTACGAGATATTGGCTGGTACAAGTGCGGAGAAGGGGATGCTCTTGGCTTTTAAGCTGATGCGGGCTTTCCGGCTAGGTGCGGGGAATCATTGACAAGTCCAATATGGCTCGGATACTGCCACGGTTACTAAACATAAATGGGCTGAATGATAAAACAGTTACAAAGAGATTCTGACAGGGGTCGAATGTGTTTTCATTTTCTGCCACTACAAAAGCCGACGCACGTGGTGGAAAGAAATCAATCTATAGTAAAGGGTATTATCTAAAGATAATAAATAGATAATCACTTTAACTAATAAAATAAATAGCATTATATTATAAAAATGCCTTAGCTTTATATTCTATCTTTATCTGGTTTTTTCTATCTTCTTATTACTTCAGGGAGTAACAATAAGGTGTAAAGAGGAAAGGTATATTATATAGCTTTCAATTTATATGCTTAATTCGGATTTTAGTGGATCAAGTTTTCTTTCTGTAAGACAGCTTACTCACTAACTATTGAAGTTCTCCGCTAGGGATTAAGAAAGCGATAAATAATTCTCACGCGGCATAATAGCTTATCTACTTCTGTCGCCTACTGACGATGGAAGTCACCTCGGAGGTCGAAAGAGATTCGGGATCCCTAAGCGTGATTACGACCCTGTAATGCCTATTGCTCTTTCTGAGATGGGTGATAGGTGTGTGTGCCATTGTTAAACTATCGGAGGCTGGATGAGAAAGCGGATGGTAACGGTGAGGAGGAGAAATCAGAAAGAAAAGCATAACAGAGTTCGAGTAGCATATTATAGAAAAAAGGTTAGTATCTTTGGGAAAAGATGTTATATGTGTTATAATCCATTTACTGCCATTTATTCAAAGATAGATCAAGCTAACTGCATCTGAGGAAGATTGACCATTCTAGCAGTTTTCCCTCGCTGGAACTCTTCCCTCTAGCTAGATCTACACGAATGTCTTGCCGTGTGCTTCACCTACTTCTGCGGTTTCGGCTGCGGTGGTATATAGTTCTTGGAGTGCTTACAACTGGTAGATCCGCAGTCACGCACCTTTCGCAGGGTCTTGAACCCTCCACCTTTAAACCAGTTAAAGTCGCATGAGTCGACCAGGACTCGGCCCTCGCCGGCCACAGGCTTCGTTTCATCGGAAATATTATCGTGTTGGCACATGATTGAGCTTTCAATGTTTTTCTCAGAATTAAGAGTTTTCGAGAAGATTGACAGTGAAATTGTTGCTTGAATTTATAACCGTGTTGATGGATAGGGAAATCATAGTCTCTGGGGAGGGCACCTGAGGTATTTATACCCCAACAGCCGTGCTGAATCACTGCCTTACTATGCTATTATTTGTAGAGCGAGTTTCTTTATGTGATTTTATTTCAAAATACTTGGGGCCTCGTGACCTTTTTATGTGCGCCATTCAACCCTTACTTGAACGACATTCAGACGCAGTAGTGACTCACTCCAAGCTTCAGAATTCTGCCAGCCAAAGACCGCCAAAGACATGATCTGCGACTTGTCACGGGAGTAAGAACATGATGCTTATCGAGTGATGGACCAGCGCCTAACGTTGTTGGATCATCTCAGGTGACGTGTGTGGAGAAGCCATTATGTCAGCTTTCTTCACGACGAGTCAGCAGGAAAGACGCAACAAGTCTCTGAATAGGACAGATTGTCAATAGTTCAATCAGTAATCGTACTATCAAATAGATTCCCACACCAGTCACTCCTACATCATGTCGATCGAACCTTACAGACTCACAGCCACAGAGGTCATTGCCAAAATCCGGGATGGTCAACTGTCAGTTGAAGAATACGCGCAGTCGCTTCTGTCACGCATCAAAGAGCGTGATCCAGTTGTGAAAGGATGGGCTTACATCAATTTTGAGCAACTGCTTTCCAAAGCACGGAAACTGGACCAAGTTCCTAAAGAGAGTAGGGGTCCACTGCATGGTGTTGCAGTGGCAGTCAAGGATGTCATCTACACGAAAGGTAAGTCAGCATGCAACGGAAGAGTTAAGGTGTTGGTCGATACTAACATATCAGACATGCCTACACAATTCAACTCTGCCATCTACGAAGGTGATGCTCCCCAGGTCGACGCAGCCAGTATCATCATCCTGCGCAAAGCGGGTGCGCTATTTCTCGGTAAGACAACCACGACAGAGTTTGCAGCGACAACACAAGGGCCCGCCACGACAAACCCACACGACAGCTCGCGTACCCCTGGAGGTTCGTCTTCGGGTTCAGGAGCAGTTGTTGCGGATTTTCAAGCGCCCATTGCCCTCGGGACCCAAACCGGAGGAAGTACCATCCGCCCCGCATCTTTCAACGGAATCTACGGTTTTAAGCCGACGTGGAACTCCATCTCAAGGGAAGGGCAGAAGGTCTTCTCGCTGATCAATGATACTCTGGGCTTTTATGCTCGAAGTGTGGCGGACTTGAACTTACTTGCCGACGTATTCGCGCTGGAGGATGACCAACCTCCGAATCCTAGCTTCTCGCTGCAAGGTGCCAGGATCGCCATCTGTAAGACGATGGTATGGCCTCAAGCTGGATACGGTACTGTAGACGCCATGATCAAAGCTATCGAGCTCCTTCGTACAAATGGTGCTACAGTGGATGAGATTGAGTTTCCCGATCTCCTGCAAGATTTACCTAAATGGTACTCCATCATATTCAACTCTGATGGAAGGACAGCCTTCTTGCCTGAGTACAGACTGGACAAGAGCCATATCGCAGATCAGATTGTTGGCCATGTTGAGAACAGAATGAAGATCTCCAGAGCTGCGCAAGTCAAAGCCTTTGATGACATTGCCGCCGCAAGGCCGGTGGTGGACAGTATGCTTAGCCACTATGATGCTGTCTTGACGCCCAGCGTCCCGGATGAGGCACCCGTAGGGATAGATTTTACTGGAAGCGCGGTGTTCTGCCAGATATGGACGGTAACTACTTGAAGATTTAGAAACTTTTACTGATAATGAAACTGACCCATTAATACAGGTACTGCATAATCCGGTGATTAATATCCCAGGGTTTGCTGGTAAGAATGGAATGCCGATTGGATTGTCGCTTGTCGCGCCTAGTACCATGATAGAAAGCTACTTGCAGTGAGTGAAGCCGTGGGAAAACTGTTCGAGGAGTCGGGACGATTGGAATAAGCTATGTCTCGTTTGAATTCATAAGCAAATGACTCTCGTATATCTATGCTCTGAACAGATATCAATTTTCATCGACGTCAGTTCCCTTACTCTCATCTGAAGTGATGCGGACGCGATGTTGACTTGAAGAATGAAGCTAATGAACTACTACCATGCCCTTGAATATCATATAAGCATATTGTTTGAATCAAGACCAAGATCGTATTCCGCAAAACCCACCCATCGGTCATTGTCTCGTTGTCGGCAGATCCAAGTGTAAATTCATGAGCAGCAGATGAAGAAAAATGTGAGCATAACTGAGATACTAGTATAGACCTTCTAATTGGTGTCGCCTTTTAGTTCGAACAGATTTGTTGTCCACAGGGTCTGACGTTCATTAGTATGTAAAAACTCGAGTGGTGTTTAAGAAATAGACAGTCACTCAGTACTTACAGCAATCAGAGTGGAAGGCAAGAAGAGTAATGTTAATATTGCGATCCCCTTAAGTGTCCTACTATCATTGGCCTGTAACTCGGCAATCGCTAAATTGACTCTGCTGTCCTTCTGGGCTATTAGACTAGACGACTAGAGAGGAGTAGCGGTGTTAGACTAGTAGCTCTTAGCCAAAAATAGAGCTTAAGTGAAAAACATACCGCATTTATTTTAGTAGCAAGTCTTTGCTTAAGTTCGGAGACACGATCTGACAAAGGACTGAGTCTCTCCAGTATGTCGCTGAAGTTTGCATCCAGCTCCAACTTTTGACGTGGAGACAGAAACCCTAATCCAAGATCTCTTCGTCGTTGGTCTGTTCGTGCAATGGCCGCATATTGGGCCTAGGAGCTGGCAAGGCGCGATCCAAGGCCTCGTTTGCATCAATGAAAAATGAAAAATTGAAAAATTGACGGAGCAGATGTACTAATGCCTGCTTGCGTTCCAGATCAGGTACTGCCATACTGAATTAGCTTGGTATCAATGCCTCTGTTCGCTCCCAGAAAGCAGAACAAGGACTGGGCGCCATATTTTAGGCTCTAAGTCAGGACATATATCAGAGCTATGAGCAATATGTGTCAGTAAATAATTCATTAATTCATGTGCTACCATAGACGCCGTGACAGTGATGTGCAAGTCTAAACTAAGCAACAGGCTTTACAGATAATAAATAACCCGTCCCTCAAAAAGCCTTCTAGCCGTTCGCGAAACGGCACAACTGACGATCTCATCATCGCCCTTCTTCTCCACACGCACTGGAATCGTTCCCTTGCCATGCTCAATGAGCACATGTCTCGTGGTGGGCATTTCGTTTCGTCCCTCCTCGGATACAGGCGATGGCGTGCGCTCAGGTGTAGGAGGTCCTTCAACCATGGCTGATAGCTCGGCTGCGATGGTGCCTTGAATGCTCACAGCTGAACCGAGGCATACAGCGCCTGTGAGTTGAAAACTGGGATGGGGAAGACCCATGGAGTACGACTGCACGAAGATATCGGGGGTCTTGCTATTGGAAGATCGCTTGGGTGGTGAGAGGAGAGCGATCTTGGGTGTACCGCGTGTTAGACCAGCAGCCTTCGGGGTTGTCGCCAGGCCCATGGCCACAGCAGCTTGACATCTTATCGTCTCGACAAGAGCGTGCTGCTTCTCGGGAGCATCGTCGGACATGAGAAGAGCATTGACGGATGCTGCGTTAACCATAACAAAGGGGTTGGCGGCGTCGATCAAGGTAGCCCGGATCTTGAAGGGTTCCAGGTCAGGTACTAGAGCCGAAGGGTCAACCTCGAGCCAGTCTTGCTTCTGGCCCGTAGGGAACAGGCAGCCCACCATGCTACCGGCGGGATTGACAAAGGCGCACTTGACTTCACTACCGGCTGTCTTGACACCAGGGATAAAGAAGTCCCCGTCTTCCTTAAAGTCACCATTTCTGTCTAATTGGACAGTCTCGACGATGATTCTGCTGGTGTTTGTATTGAAGATTCTGACATCGATCTTGAATACAATTAGTAGAAGTACTTTGAAAAGCTAATTGATGGAAATACCTCTGTTTGTCCCGGTTGAGGAGTAACAAGACGTTCCTGCACGGTGAATGGACCAACACCAGCACTCATATTTCCACAATTTCCTGAAAAGTCCACCGACTCTTTACCCACGGCGACTTGAACAAAAGTAAAATCGACATCAGCATCGTCGCGCTTGGAAAGCGCAATCACAGCAACCTTTGAAGTTGTTGATGAACCGCCACCGACACCATCAACCTGCTTCACATCGTTGTTCCGTGATCCCAGGGCTGAGACAAGATGTGGAGCCCACTCAGATACCTTCTCAGGAAGGTCTTTGCGATGGATGAATAGGCCCTTTGATGTGCCTGCGCGCATGAGCACGCATGAGAGGGCATGTCGTATGGGACAGGGCTCCTCTGTCTGGGGCTGGATTTGAATTGCCATTGTGACAGTATAGTATAGTATAGTATAGTATAGTCGGGTATCGTATCAACTCAAGTAGCTACAATGTATTGTTTCGTTGGTGTATGTATGATGGCATCAAGTACAACAAGTGAACAATATACAGGCAGGCGACTCGAAAGTAGTATGAGGAACTGAAAAGAAACAACAGTTAAATAAATCTTGTTTCCGGCAATAAATTCGCTATTTTTCGGGCTTGGTATCGTCAACCGGTATTGGCAGTGGGTAGTCGACATGGTTCCTTACCCCGGAGCGTCATGCCCCGGGAAAAGAAATGAGTCCGGAGACGCAATACGATGCCGTGGGAGAAGTTCGTTTGACAAGTTCCCGTTTTACTCACGTTATACTGGTAACAACTGTATTTTCTTGGTTCCGCGGGAAGAAAAGATAGCACGGGAACGGATACAAAGTGGCGAAAAGCAGTTAGCTTATCGGCCGATATACTGAAACTCGCCAGAATTGGAACCGTTGAATCCGAAAATCGGGTCCTCCAAGAAGGCAGCGCCTTGATTGGACAGCCAGTAGGTCTGCTGCCATGAATTCCCATTCTCCATCTCGGCAGCCGTCCCCGGGACTGTCACATTTGGAGGCATCAAACCAGGATTCATTCCCGTGGGAAAGTTGCTCGAGGGACAATAGAAGGGTTGCTGCTGGTGCAGATAATGCTCTCCGTCAGCAACCTGCTGCGGTATTTTTGGGGTCTGCTGCTGATGGAACTGGGGATGGGGATGTGGATATGGTCCAACTTGATTCGGGTTCGCTCGGTAAGCGGTCGGTTCGTTGTTAAAATTGCCTTGCTGGTTATCGCGCAGGAAACTCTGGATGATGCCATCGATGTTGATCCAATCCGATCCAGGCGAAGGCACAGCGCTGTTGTTCACCTCAACAGTCTGCATTTCCGAATTAGCCGATATTTCTGTAATATTATTCTGTCTATTCGTGGTATTTGGCAGACTCTCAAAGTTGTTGTGGACTTGGTTTGATATGCGCTGCTGTTGCTGTTGTGGCTGCTGATCGCGCGTCCGAGTGGTAGGTTCCGCTTCGAGTGCGTCGACGGGAATGTCATCTACCACAACGCCATATTTTCTCATGAGCCTATGGATAATGACCGCTGCCTTTTGCACCGCAGAATTAGTCTCTTGGTTTTCCTTGAAGACGGCCAGACATGTCATTAGATTGAGATATGCCGTAGAATCTTTGCCGTTCTTGGCAGCGATGCGGCAGTGGATAGTCGCGGCGACGTAGGTTGCGTATGAGATAAGGTAAGGCGCACGACGAACGGAAAAGGCGCGGTGGTAAGCGCGTAAATGACTGCAGATGCTGGATGCAGCTGCTGAGCATTTGATGACTGAGTCAACGGAGATGGAGCGGAAGGTGTTGTACAAGTGACCGTCGGCAACGAAGGGGCGATGAAGAAGTATCACAAGAACATTATACATGGCACTATAAAGTCAGGTATTGACTAGTGATCGAGGGTAGTTAACTTACTGTAAACTCAAAACATGAGGTGGAGGAACCTCAGCGCCAGGCTGATTCGACGCCTCGGGCTTGAGATGATCGGGAAGTGCATCCTGCCACTCACGCAACTTGCGCTGCAACTTGTCTAACATTGTAGACAGCTCGCCTGGGTCCTGATCAGTGGTCCGCACGGTGTATATGCAGCTCATGATGTCGCTCATCACGATGGACAGCTTGCACAGCGCCGTAAAGGTCGAGATACTGTAGGCTGGTGACCCGGTATAGTCATTCTTGGACGTCGAGTAGGCAAAGGGCTGCCAGAATTCCAGCTCCGAGTATGTGTCGACGAATTTAATGGGTACCATTGCATCTGCTTCCTTGAGAGTGACGGGACGGCCTTGGTACAGGCTTTGAATCTTATCGACCACTGCATTGTGTCAGTATAATGGCCCTGGGAATAGGGCAGGGAGGATGACATACCAAAAGCACCCCAAAAAACACGACGGCGAATCTCAAGATCCTCATCCGAGAAGAGATGCGAGTTCGTCATATCAACATGAAGCCCAAGATCAATCAGCATTCGAAAGGCAAGTCCAGCATACAACCACGCAGCACTCCTCTCATCACCGAGCGCAAACAGCGAATTCGTCATGACAAGAAGCGCCTGGATGGTAGTGATATCGCTCCTGTCCAGCGAACCGCCCAGCAGCTCGCGCACCCTCTCGCGATACCTCCATCCTGCGGTGCGTACATCGTTGGGGTCTTTGCGAACCTCTAGACGAGGGCTGAACTTGGACGAACCAAAGTAGATGGCATTTAGTAAAAGTTTTGAGAAGTAGGGCCCACCGCATGCCATGTCCCGCATGAAGGCTGGTCGGTAGGTTATCAGGAACGAGTGATGCTGTCGATTCCAGTGGAGCGAGAGGAGATGCATCCCAAGATCCGGATCGACGCCGTCAAAGTCGAGCTGGCCCTTGCTGTAGTGAATGTCCTCCAATTGGCCTATGTCAAACACTGCATGTTAGTGTATCTCTTCACCATCTTGAGTATAGAAGTACCCACGCTGCTTGGCTGCCTCTGCGATAAGACCTCGCTCTACCCAGTGGTCCGGCATGCGCGGATTGCTCTCCTGCTCTACGGGCCTTTCCTGGTCCTGGGCATTATCTTCGAACAGCGCACTTGTGCGGCCGTGATAGCTCGACTCGCCATTTGCTAGGACAAGAAGACGTGCGACACCTGGATTCATGGGTTGTGAGTGAGAGGACTTTGCGGGAGAAGCACCCCAGGATTGTTGACGGGGAGCAATAGTAGCAGTGATCTTTGCGTCACTACTGATACTACCTCTACCGTCAACGCCATCCTGGCTTCTTCTTTTTGTTTGCTGACTACTACGTTCATTTGATACTGCAGCTGCTGCAACTTCACTATCGCCTGTTACTGACGAGGCTGACGCTGGTGCTGCAACCTCGTTGGAGTGACGCATTCCGACCCCGCTTGAAGCGCTTTCGCTGGGAGATACAGTCCGGTCCTTGGTGCTGACATTGCGAATTTTGTTCTTGAGACGCTGATGTCTCTGTCGACCTTCAGCTTTGGTGTCGTCGGGAACGGGCTCGTAGACGCAGTCTTTTTCGTACGTCTGGCAGTTAATGCACGACGGGCGTTGGCCGTTACACTTGATCTATGGTTGAATTAGTCCCGCGGGAAGGTATAAAACACAACTATCATGAACCGTCGGGATAGTACAGGATGGAATAATAGCCTGCTAGGCACCGGGGAAGTGAAGAATGGAGAATAAAAGATGGTGTAAAAGTGCATTAGTCATTTGGTTGTGGTACCTTTCTTTTGCGACAAAATGCACAGGCCTCAATTGCACGCCTACGGACGCGGGTAGAGGAAGGCCGAGTGTCTGGCATCTCTTTTCTCTGCAGTGCAGCAGCTCTGCTTAGGTGGGGGCGGAAGGAAAAAAGAGCGGCCACGGGAAGAGACGGGAAGAAGCAAGATGCTAAGTCTTCGGTTCCACTGTTGATCCGCGGCTCTATTTCCGGACAAGCGCGGGATCCTCCTTCCTCGTTATTTCGTCTCTCCAATTAGGTAGCCGGCCACTGTCAACCAATTCTTACCTGGGACTCTGGGAGCTTCCGTCCCCATGGACGAACCAGTAATTACAGTAATTAAATCAACTGAAAATTAGTGGACCACGCGCTATCTTTGAGGCTCAAACTTGACCTTGCTTTCATGAAAGCCGTCTACGGAATATTTACCTCATCGTTTCGCTCTCACCCTTTTTTAGTTCGCTTCTTTTTGCTTTTCATTTTCTCCTCACGTTTCAGCTTCGCAAGAACCTCCAAGCCAACAAGGCCAAGATGGACGCTGTACAACAACCCACGGCTCAGCAAATACCTAAACAAATGGGTACACTAAAAGTCATGCCACAGCAGAAGAAGAAAATTACCCCCGGTATCTCTCTCGCAGCCGGCGCTGTCGCTGGTGGTATTGAAGCAACTGTCACATATCCTTTTGAGTGGGCAAAAACTGTTGCACAATTAAGCGCAAGAAAACAAGGCGTTAAGGTGTCGCGATCACCTTTTGCAGTTATTGGAACCACTGTTCGTACTGATGGAGTCCGCGCTATTTACACCGGTTGCTCTTCGTTAATTGCTGGAACTGCTGCCAAGGCTGGTGTTCGCTTCTTGACATTTGACTCAGTCAAGGCTCAGTTGGCCGACTCAAATGGAAAGCTCACCGCAGGCAAGAACATCCTCGCCGGTATGATTGCTGGCGCTGTTGAGAGTGTGAGTGTCGTTACACCCACTGAGCGAATCAAGACTGCCCTGTAAGTCTCTTATTCATAAACCTTTCGTTGAAGAATAATTACTAATATTCCGTTGCAGGATTGACGATGCGCGATCAGGACACAAGCGTCTTAGCGGTGGTTTCCATGCTCTGCGCACAATCGCTGCAGAGCGAGGC
This sequence comes from Fusarium aywerte, assembly GCA_013186375.1. Classification (NCBI taxonomy): domain Eukaryota; kingdom Fungi; phylum Ascomycota; class Sordariomycetes; order Hypocreales; family Nectriaceae; genus Fusarium; species Fusarium aywerte. The sequence continues at coordinate 187,361 of JABCQV010000046.1, forward strand.
ATACGCGAAATATACCGCGGTCTGACCTCCACAACCCTCAAGCAATCCGCTACATCCGGTGTCCGAATGGGTTCTTACAACATCCTCAAAGAGCTCGTCGGTTCCGATGCAAAGAACTCCTTCATGACCTTCGGGATTGGCGCAGTCGCTGGTATCATCACCGTCTACGCGACGCAGCCGTTTGACACCATCAAGACAAGGTCACAATCTGCCAAGGGTGTTTCCATGGGTGAGGCCTTCCAGGCTGTGCTACGCGATGGAGGCGTGAAGGCTTTCTGGAGTGGAAGTACCATGCGGTTAGGACGCTTGATTCTGAGTGGCGGAATTGTCTTTACAGCGTATGAGAATATTGCTGCGCTTTTGATGGGGAGCAAGTAAGAGACATGGTAGAGTGAAAAGAGGGACTCTGGATGATGTCACGACGAATTAGGGTGTTTGATTGTTTTTGTATTATCTTGCTAAAAGGGTATCGTCAGCATATGTTGGGTAAGATGAATTCATGTATAAATTCTATGAAAATTGCATATCTTATGATACTGCTTTGCTTTCCTGGTTCCTAAGGGGATCTTCCTTCTGGTCATGGAATGAAGAGCCGAATGAGCTTAACGCTCGAAATACTTCTAGACATGCTACAAGACGGTAAACATTACACTCATCGACGTTCGCAATATTTTGCAAAACAAGCTTTATCGTGTATTTCAAGATTCGATGGTGGATTCTTCTGATGAGCGCTCAGTTACCCTATATGAATGAAGCTGGTGATGGCCGGCTCCATAATACCGTCGATCCGGTTTCTAATCAAGATCGGCGTGACGTATGATGCACAATAGCTTCCATATAATCTTAAGTTAATCTTCTTACTCCCATCTCTCCCCCACAATCTCAACGTCTTGCCGGGAATTGGTCGACATTGTTAGTATTGGCAAAAGCTTTTATTCATCTAGTACACTTAACATAGAACTCAAGCTTATAGGCTATGCTGTAGAATAGGTGCCGTGTAATTGCCATATTTGTCATGTCTGACCGATGACTGGCACTCGTATCATGTGCCCAGACTGAGACAACTCCCAAATCTTGGGCGTTCCCGCATTGGCATGGCTGCTCTTCGCCTAACAGAGAAATGGTTCCACGTTCTCAACCCAAGTCCGGGGTACGAGGTCGGAGATTCGCAGTCGCACACCAGAGACAGCAACACTGTTGTCTCCAACTGCTTAATTAAGCTCTTTTTCAGTTCCATGCTTCCCGTTGAACACCACCTTTCTATCGTTTCCATTCCTCCCCATTAAAACCCTGCCATTCCATCGCCATACAGTAGTAGTAGAGTCAAAACCCCCCCGAAACCGGGAAGGCCTTGGTGTTTCAGTGACCCGGGAAGTCCTACATGTCTAGTCCTCCAGCTTTGACTATTTTCTCCACGTCCGGGCATTTAAGCTTAACCTAGGCCTAGCTAGACTGAACCTCAACGGCGAGGGGCAGTGGCAAGATGACACTAGTCACACAGTAGTACCGTACAAGAGAACAAGAGCGACCATGACTCCGCAATAAAAAGGCCGAGCTTGCTGAGTGTGCCGAGAATGCCGTGAACGCTGTCGGCCACATTCCTCCCACTGAGATTCAGGCTCGGATTTCTCTTCTGGGGGTTTTGGACTGGATGACACTTTGAATAGTAACTTGAGTTATCTTTATGCATCATACTTAGTAATGATGAAATCGTGGTTGAACCAATTGACATCAATGATTATTGTGATGTATGAGGACCGCAACATAGGCTGGTTCGATCCGATTAGATGTTAATGAAAGTAGTAGGTACATGGCATCAATCCTCTCTGTACTGACGAACCTCCACTGTTCGTAAGATATGAGAATCATCAAGACTTGCTCCATGTCCCCCGCTCTCACCACCAACACTGCTTCCCTCAACACCGTCATCACCAGCTCGCACTTTAGTAGTGACATACGATTTGCCATTAGGAATGAGGATATTCTCATCACTTCCCATATTCTCCTTGTAATGAGCACTCTCGGCATTATTCGTTGCGCCTCGTGATCTCTTGTTTGAGCCGCTCATCATTTCGAACTGTGACCGAGAATAATTGGATGAGTATCCGGGCTTGTCCTTGTGAAGGATTGACTTCCACAGCATGGGCATAAACGGGAAACACGCGCAGACAAGGCCAATACCGCACTCGGCGATTCTACTTCTGGTTAGTGGCGGGATGATTTGGGAGAGTATAAGCGACTCACCCAGTGAGGTTGATTTGTAGAAAGACGTAAGTCTGGTCCTTACTTTCCCCATTCTGAATAATGAAGACTAGCCGAACAAGGCTAAAAATGCAGGCAATACCACCGACTCCAAAAATAGCGGCAATCTTGAGTTTGGCCAGAAGGCCCACTTGTAGTTTCTTGGTAAGAGGGCAGGGCAGAAGAAGCACCACAATGTCGCTGAGAAGACTGATGATGTTGTCGACGAGAATGAGGACACGCTGATTGAAGCATTGACCGTCCGAGGTGCCACCCCAGAACATGGATATAGGTTGGCAGATGAACATTTTGAGGAACAGCATGACCACGTAGTATATGCCCATGATGACGAGAAAGGCATAGATCCATTTGACATAGGTCTTGTACGGGGCGAAGATATTGGCTAGGAAGAGGAGGATAGCGGCTTTGATGGCAAAGACTGTTGGGCCATAATTGACCATGGTCGCGTAGACGGTCTAAAGATGAGTTGGTGTCTGTTCATCAATGGTTATGGTATGAGGGCTTACCTGGCTATACTGAGGTACGAGATCCTCAGGCACGTCCCATTGGTGTAGACCGCCTCCATATCTTGTCACTATGAACTGTTAGTTTGAACACCTGAGAAAGTTGTGACGAGTTACTCACTCAGCAGGCATATCACACAGTAACCCATAAACCCAATCTTGCGATAAAATGTCAGTGGGTAACAGCCATGGAGACTTCAAACCGATAACTCACATATCCAATAATACAAGCAACTGTAACTGAAGTTAGCAGACGAGCAGTGAAAGTGAATGGGCCTGAGCATACTATCATCGATCCGCAGTCTCATCGAAAGCCTGTAACGGGCCCACAGGCGAAGAAACATGAATATGGAGCAGACAGACATGGCAATAGCGTTCGACGCAATGCAAATGTAATACATTTCACGATCAGGGTTGTCAAAATTTGACTGTTTCCCCGGCGGGGGCTCCATACCTGGTTTGACCATTGCTGCTTGAGTCGTGGTGTTCAATGCTCCAGAAACCTCGAGATAAACCTTTTTACGCTGGATTTGAAGAGAGTTGTTGGTCGTGACCCTCAGACTAGCCGAGCTGGGGGGATGAAATGCAAAGTATATCAAGCGAACAACATCTCTCGACCGAATTCAGGGGCAGTGAGCTATCACAGGAGTGGCAAACCTTGCTTCCGGATATCAGCGGGCCGTTCCAGGATTATTAGGTTGGGATGTTCAGTTAACACATGTCATGGTCAGAAGAGGCTGCAGAGACTCCTGCAGCAAAAGGTGATATACTACCGGTTCGCTGTTCGCCGAGCCAAGATGCGTTCGGACGAGTCAGGGTTGAGACTCGACACGCAGCAGGAACTTTGGCCCCTGGCTGGTGCCGCATTGTTCTTTTCACAAAAACGAGTGGGTAACAATAAAATAGACACACTAGAGGAGGCCTACAAAAGTATCTAGTCAGGGTATCATCTAAACTAACCTAAAGGTTTCTGTCGCTACCCTAATCCTTATTAGTGACAGAGCTTTAGTGTCTCTATTTTATTTTAACCCACCTGACACAGAAGTATTGAATCTTGGGGAAAACTTCCTCGTCACATTCATCCAAGTTGGAAAAGGCAGCAGGAAGAAGAAAGTTGCATTGTAGGATTCGATTGGCTAAGCGAGCTCACGCAAGCAGAAGGATGGCGTTATAGCATGGAGAACATTGGGTCTTGGTAGGCCCAGTACTTGAAGCTTGGACTATGGATGCCTCTAACTAACAGCCTGGCCATGTTTCATGCTACGACGTATATGGTATGAGCAACGGTTTGTCATGTCCGAAATGCTGATCCTGTTACGTTTCGACTGCTAACGTTCGTCAACAGATTAAAGATATTACATATCCAGATGATCTTTACATTTGTAGAAAGTTTTCTGCAGAAGGATCTTTGTATGTCCAACCAAAAAGAGGTGCCGAGATTAAAAGATGCACCACACCACCCAACCTCGGCACTCGACCACGCAAAGGGAAAACAAAAGTACACAAAAATATCCTGTTGGTTGGCTCGACGTTACATCAAGCTCGTATTAGTCAATGATCGACGCGGATATCCCCACCGCGGCCTCGGAAGCGGCGCGAGCGACGTCGCAATTGCGGAGCCCCAAGGCAAGAGAAGAGGAAAGAAAGTTTGATGATATGATATGATATGATTCTTGGCGTGGAGGGTCGCTTATTCTGTCACATTTTGAGTGACCTATTGTTCTCTCAGCCACGGTCAGTAGTTTCATATGGAAATTAAATGTGAAGGAAAAAGCAATTATCAAGTTATTGTTCTTACCATTGGCTGCGGATAGCTGACCGACAGATGCTTTAGGTACACGATTTTGAAGATCCAGTGCCCTTGTCTATTTGCTTCACATGCATTTCCTTAATGATCCGAGTATCTAGCCTACTTAGAAAATAGCCTGCGCATTTGGTGGAGAAGAGATGCCACCCTTCATGTTAAACGGCGATGAAACCATGAAAAACGTCCAACGGTTTAATTGCTTGCATGTCTCAGCCAATCTCTCAAGGTCAAACAATTCACCTGCTACGTTAGTTGACGCAATCTCAACAACTTTGGCAAACATACCAATTGGCATTCCCCATCCAGCAAGCATATATTCATGCATCAAGATAGTCCCCTCATGGGGCGGATACACCTGAAGCAAATCAATCAGTGACATGAAGGGTCTACAGAAAAGGAGACTTACCTCCCAGCTGATGGCATCGCCCGCCACAGCGGCAAACCCTGTATTCCATATCCACTTAAGCACGTCCGTTGTTCCTTCAACTCCTGCATGCTCGGGGCTTGTGGTTGCAGCGTAGGCTTGCTTGGCTTCTACGCCCATTTCGAGCTCCCACTCTTTGATGACCCCGATGCGTACGAGTAGGATATCGCCGCGTTGGAAAGTGATGTTACATTCTTTGGCGATTTCCAGAATGTCGATAAGTTTGACGCTGTGTTGAGAAAATGTTGAATATTTGATGCCTTTCCTCTCAGCCCATGATGCGTAGTCAATGAGAACGCCGCGGCCTGGTTCATAAGCATTTTTCTTTTTTTCACAAATGAAGAATTTTGAGATTAAGAACTGACCTGTTATACCCTCCTGTGCCCAATGATGAATTCCAATCCTGTCATTAGACCGGTCCAGAATCTCTTCTTTGGTCGTCCCGCCGTAGAATACACGTTCTGTACTTCCCTCCTCGCGAGGCATAGAAAAGTGTCTCAGCCCATCCCATTGACTACTCTGCTCTACATTCCTGTCAGCATAATAATCAACAAATAACGAATAAAGTACTTACGCGGATTCATAACGTAAATATCATCGAACGCCACACCGTCCAGCAAAGGAACCATCTTCAGCTCACACGGCTGTCGATTGAAACAAGCATACTCGAGCTTATTCAGATCCCACCCCAGGTTGACCCGTATTCCTGTCTTGATCTGGCTTTGCGCTGCATCTGCGACTCGTTCTGGTGTGAGGAGAACCAGACGGCCGAGACCTTCTTCTCGACTACCCGGTTTTCCGATCCAGACCCGTTTAGGATCTGGAAGTTCATCCCAGCCTTTTTCCATAATCGAAGCATCCATTGTGCTGGGAAATGGGTATACAGATGGTGATGGGGGATGCAGGAACAGTGAGCTGCGACAGTTGATCAAGTCCTGGTTTATACATGCAGTAATCGTCATGTCCCCTCTACTTGGCGTCAACAAACCGCATGCCATGAAATAGTCTAATCCATAAAGAGCCAATATGGTCCGAGTTTGTGCATAACCCATGTTATAGCCACTGCTCATTAAACCGTTTGCTGTCTCAATGCATGTTTGTCGATACTTTAATGTCAACCCTGCATGTGGGACGTCGTTACAGTTACAATGGGAACATCAAATATGGAAGTCATAGCGTCCATACCCCTGTAGTACAAGAACGGATCTGATGTCCGGCGACCGGGTTTCTAGTGGGGGCTAGGAGCGCAAGAAAGACTGGAAACGACCCTTTCGATACAAAGTAAAAGTTGCCGATCAGAGCCTTTATTTCTGGGTAGTTTATTTTCTTCTTTCTAACTTCTTTGCTTTTTCTCATTCTCGTATGAAATAGAGTTTGATTGAAGTCTTTCACAAGTGTATCGTTGCCAGGTGACAATGCATCAGACCGGGAACCAGACAAGCTTGTACAACAAGCTTGTTATCACCTTTGTTGCGATTGGCGGTACTGTAAGTTGATCACCTTGGTCAAGTGCTCCTTGAAGCAACATATTAATGAAACCTGCAGACATATGGCTATGCCGCCTCAATTATCGGAAGCACCATCGGCCAGCCGGGCTGGTATCAATTCTTCAACCTCCCTCAAACCGGCGAACCGGGCTACGACACTATAACCACGCCGGCGATCGCAACTGCCAATGGACTCTTCTCTGCTGGTGGTGCTGTCGCTTGTTTGATCCTCATGTGGGCTTGTGATTACTATGGACGCTTAAGAAGTATTCAGTTTGGTTGCGCCCTGGGCATACTTGGAGGTGTACTCCAATGCGCCGCGCAGAACCTTGCGTAAGCCTTCTTTTCACCGAAGAGGAACTCCCTCGAATGCTAATGTTATATATAGTATGTTTCAGGCTGGAAGATGGATTATGGGGATGTGTGTTGGTCTCATGGCTACTGTGACGCCCATGTATCTCTCCGAGATGTCTAGCCCTCTTGCCCGAGGATGGCTTGTCGGACATCACGCAATTTTTCTTGTCTTCGGCTACATGCTCTCATCCTGGATTGGTTTCGGCGTCTACTTCTCTTCCAACCTCGAGTTCGGCTGGCGTTTCCCTTTGGCCTTCCAAATTCTACCACCCATGGTCCTCCTCGCTGGATCACCGTGGATCCCGCGCTCGCCTAGGTGGCTCATGTCTAAGGGCCTTCGTGACGAAGCTTGGTCTGTGCTTGTCCGCCTTCGCAAGTCGCCCAATGATCCCGAGGATCTTATTGCCAAGGAGGAATTCTATCAGATTGACAAGCAGCTTGAGCTTGATGCTAAGAAGCTTGAGGCTTACGGTGGTAGCCCTTGGAAGGCTGTGCTTCAGAAGAAGAGTTATCGTAAACGTATGATCATCGGATTCATGACCCAATGGGGTGCTGAGTTTGGAGGACCTCTCATCATTGTAAGTGTCTAAATGCTTGTATCAATCCTCCATACTAACTGTCGCAAGAACAACTACGCTGTTATCCTGTACACCAGCCTGGGCCAGACTGGTTATATGCCTCTCCTGCTGTCTGCCTTGTGGTTGACCACCGCTGGTCTGATCTACAACCCCGGCGGTGCTTGGCTCCATGACAAGGTCAACTCTCGTCGCAAGATGTACATGACTGGCTTCGTGGGTATCGTCATCACAACCTCTGTCTACTGCGCCATGATTTCGCTCTACGCCGGTACAGATAACAAAGCTGGTAATGCTATCGGTGTACTGTTCATGTTCTTGTACCTCGCCTTCCAGGGTACTTTCTGCAACACAACCATGTATCTTTACGTCTCGGAGATCTTCCCCACCGAGATCCGATCTATTGGTATTGGTTGGTCCTTGTTTGGCCAGTTCGCTGGTAAGTCTCAATTCCACATGCCCCTAAGAGCGACCGCAGGCTAACTCAATGTCAACAGCTACTATCGTCCTACTACAATCCGCCCCAATCGGCTTCAACGCAGTGGGATGGAAGTACTTCCTTCTCATAATCTGCTGGAGCGCTCTGTTCGTTCCTGCCATCTATTTCTTCTGGCCTGAAACAGCGCGGCTTTCTCTCGAGGAAATTGGCAAGCAATTCGGAGATGAAGTTGCAGTGCATATCAATGATGCTACGGATGAAGAACGCGCAGCCATTGATAGAAAGCTTATTTCTAAAGCTCATGCAGAAGGCAAGGGTCCGGGGAACGCTGTGAATGATGTACCTTCCAGCAACACTAGCCAGAATGGTACTGGCGAGCAGTAAGATGCCTCAATTCGCGGTATTTACAGAGACGCATGGACAGTGTAATTCGGTTTCAAATCAACTACTGCTAGAAGGAAGATATTTTACGCAATTTGTAAAAATGTTGTTTGTTTAACTTTACAACTCCGCTTCTCTTTACTGGCATAATCTGATACTGCCTCTGACAGAAGCATGTGACGACCCATCCTCAACTGCAATTCTGCCACACCCCGATCTCATCGTCTCTAAATCATCGCGATCATCACGATAAAGTGGTTGGCAACCCTTTCCCCGAGTTCGGGTCGGCATTGAACACACCACGTGTTTCTCTCCTCTCTTTTCTCATTCCGCGATAGGCGTAGAGAAAATAACCCAAGCTGCAATATACGAGTAACCGTTTACGTTACAGGATCAACCCTGCGTAAATTCACATGTTGACCAACCGGTTGCCAATCCGTTGTCGTTGGATCGACAAGCTGCATAGGAGAAACCTTCCCACTTTCTGGGGTCCCGGTCCTGGTCTTAGCTGCGCTGCCTGCGGGATCAGCCGGCCCTTGTCACAATGGTCCGGACGAAACAGACCCCTCTCAGTACAGATCTTGGCATTGCATTGTTCTTTGCGTTTGCATGAGCTGCTTAGCTGTACTGTAGAATATCATGCGAGTGCAACCAACATGCATCAAGTACAAGGATCATGTCCTGTAAAAGGATGAAAACTTTGTTCTTCTTCTGGAACTGATCTACCTAGATTGCCCGTCCGCCGTCGACATCCAGGTTCACACCTGTAATGAAAGAAGCTTCCTCGCTCGCAAGAAATACCGCAGCTTTGGTAACATCTCTGATTTCTCCCATGCGACCGAGTGGCACGTTACCTAGAGCTTTTTGTACCTCAGGCGTAATCTCCTTACCAATAAACTTTGGGAGAAGTCCTGTCATTGTGGCGAGAGGACAGATGGAATTGACGCGTATGCCGTCTGGTCCGTATTCTGCAGCGAGACCCATTGTGGCCTTCCCTGTGTTAGTTTTCTCTTTTCCCTTTTTCTGGTGGTAATATTATGCAGTTTGCTTGCACTACATAACAGTCTCTGGGCCAGGACAACTCACATTTGCGATGGCGCCTTTAGATGCATTGTACCACACCAAGCCAGGTCTCGGACGATGCGCACCAACAGAGGCAATGTTGATCATGGAACCCTTAGTTCCCTGCTTTTTGACCTGCGCAGTAAAGGCATTACTGCCGAGAAAGACGCTCTTCACGTTGACACTCATGACCTTGTCAAACTCTTCCTCGGAAACAAGATTGGTGCTCTATAGCAACACAACGTTAATCATCGACAATCAATTCTTCGGCGAAATATACCTTGTTCTCGTAGCTTGTCCCGGCGTTATTCACCAAGATGTCGAGGTGTCCCCAAAGCTGCACGGCCTTTTCCACTGCGCTCTGCCAGTCTGTTGCTTTAGTGACGTTCATGGACTGAAACGCAAAAGACTCCGACTGTTCTGCTGCCATCTTGCCGGCTTCTTCGTTAATGTCGCAGATGAGGACTCTTGCGCCTTCTTCGGCGAAGTGTTCTGCAATGCCTTGACCGAAGCCAGACGCGGCACCTTCAGCTTGTGTCAGCCATTGCAAAGAGGATGATATGGGAGACTAACCTGTAACAATAGCGACTTTACCGTCCAGGCGACCCATTGTTGTGTTATGATGTAGTGGAACTGATCTGGAATGCAGTTGATGATAGACAATACTTGACGATGATTCCCTAGGATAATTATACCTCTCTCGAAAGTGACGTTGGTCCAGTATGATGGATGCGGAGTTGTATCGCTTGTTGCTTCGAGTTGAGTTTCCCACGCATGAATGCAGATCTTAGCCGTCTCTGGAAGGTGGCTTAAACCAAGGCGTTGCCAATGAGTCGATAGTTTGGTTGGTGATCAGCAAGCGGGGAACCTTACAATTACCATTACAATACTAACCAACACGTTACACACGTACCCTGGAGAGAGAATCATGATGATAAAACTCAACACCATCACACTGAGATATTGCTGTTGGAAACTTCTTCTGACATCGGACAAGAAACTAATCCATAGTATCGTTAACCGTTCGTCTTTAGCTCGGGGACACCCATCAGCCAAATTTCGATAGCTAACAGCTCTGCGTTACTGGAAAGTAAAGATACTTACGTAGAGATGACGATGGCGTATGAGACGCCTTTCAAGGTACACAACCAAAGACAAACAGAGGCAACGAAAACTAACATATCGTTCAGCTCAATCGTCCTGATCTTCTGATCACCGACTCCTACATTGCAGGCCAAACCAAAAGCGCCCGCTCAGGTGCAACATTTGATGTTCTTGGTAGTCACCCCCTCAGATATACGTCGTCACCAGGCTGACACCCCAAGATCCCGGTACAAACAAGCCTTGGGCCAAAGTGACGAATAACTCCGCAGATGATGTCGACCAAACTGTTCAAATTGCCCACGAGGCTTTTCAAACGTTCAAAAAAACGTCCCCGCGAGCACGCGCACAATGGCTTCTGAAATGGGACGCCCTAATTCGCGAACACAAGGCTGACCTCGCCACACTCCTTGTCTACGAAACGGGCAAACCATACTCTGAGGCTATCGGAGAAATGGATTATTCGTTGACATTCACTGCCTGGTTTGCTGGAGAAGCTGAGCGTATCCAGGGAACGTGCTTTGCCCCCTCTGCACCGAACAGACGGGTATTCACTATCAAGCAGCCACTTGGCGTCGCAGTCGCCCTAGTGCCGTGGAACTTCCCTGTGGCTATGGTTCTACGAAAGGCTGCGGCTGCGTTGGCTGCAGGGTGTGCTATGGTTGTGAAGCCATCGCCCGAAACGCCGGTGACTGCCATGGCTTTGGCCAAGTTGGCCACAGAGGCGGGATTTCCGGACGGTGTTTTAAATATCCTACCTACAAGTTTGAAGAACACGCCATCTCTCAGTGAAGCGCTTTGCAAGCATAGCCTTGTGAAAAAGGTTACTTTTACCGGGTCAACTCGCGTCGGAACTCTGGTTGCGAATCTCTGCAGCCTGGGTCTCAAGAAAGTCGTGCTGGAACTTGGAGGTAATTGTCCCTGTTTGATATTCGATGATGCCGACATTGAAGCCGCACTACGCGAGCTCGTCGGCCTCAAGTGGCGTCATGCCGGACAAGCTTGCGTAACGGTGAATCGCTTCCTGGTCCAGTCCGCCGTATACGACAAATTCCTGCAGCGCTTCGTTGAAGAAACAGCAAAGTACGTTGTCGGTCACGGTGCTTCAGAAGGGACCACCCTCGGGCCGGTCACGAAATCTGAAAGTATAATCAAAGCCGAGCGCCTTATCAAAGATGCCGTTTTAAAAGGTGCCCGCATTGTAACTGGTGGCAATCGTCTTTCTCCCAAGGGCGGTGAAGACGGCTACTTTTTCGAACCGACCATTCTCGCAGACATGAGTCACGATTCGCACATCTCGTGCGAAGAATGCTTCGCGCCCATTGCTGCGTTTTATAAGTTCGAGACAGAAGAGGAGGCTGTTCGAGTGGCGAACGATACGCCGATGGGCCTAGCCAGTTATGCGTTTACTAAGAATGCTGATCGCATTTGGAGGCTTTTTGAGAACCTTGACGCTGGTATGATTGCGCTCAATACTGGTAGGTGACCCCCGAAGTTCCAAGTGCGAGTGGCTGCGTGTGTGCTAATTCATCTCTTAGGAAACTCCTCAGCTGCTGAGTCCCCTTTTGGGGGTATCAAGATGTCTGGTTACGGGAAGGAAGCTGGAAAGGATGTGGCTGTGAACGAGTACATGGTCCACAAGACAGGCACTATTACAGTCGATGGCCTTGTATAGAAAGCACTACTGGGTCCAGATCTCTGGAATGCACGGCAAGCTCATCACAGCTATGTTTCACTTGTATATTCATGAATAAATGAGGAGGGATTAGATTTTGACAAGGCTGGTTCTGAAGGTCGCAAACGTTGATAGGCATTCTATGCAATCTCTCATAACAGCCAGTTACCAGTTGCCCACAGCTTGTGTCCAAGTTTCATCAATCGTCTTCCAGTACCGCTCTGGATTGTTCCTCATATGGTCCACTTGTCCACTGTCAAAGATATGACTCTCAGTCTTGTACCCTTGCTTCAGTCCTTCGGCAATATGTTCCTCAATATGATCAGCCGGGATCAAAATATCCTTCTTTCCATATATAAAAAGCCTCGTACTCTCTTTGCTTTCCCACTTTTCATCATAGAACAGCCTTTCGCAGAATTTAGGAGATGGTTCTCGACCAACCACAAAGTCGAACAAGTGTATAAAGATAAAGAAGCCAATACAGAAGGACTGCGTGATGAAGAATGGCCATGGAAGCCTAGCTGCGGGGCCTATTGCCATGGCATTGGACCATCGTTTGAGATTAGACCATGTTGGCGTGGTCTGTCCAGGTGTCGAGTCATAGACTGTCAAGACATGAGGCATTGGCTCATTGTAGAGTTCCCTGTAGGCGTTCAGAGTGCAACAATAGTTCCCAACGCCTGAATTCGATAGGCAATGAAAAAGAACGAAGTTATGCGAGCCGTTTCTATCCTCAGGGAATAGTTCGTTTATGACGGGAATCATGTCTTTAGTTCTTTTCGAAACATGGTCAAAGAAGCCCTGTCTGATTGGCGATAGCACTGCGATTTGCTTGGCGTGTGGATAGAGCTTGCGATAACCGTCGGTAAACTTCGAGACGTGCTTTGGAGGTGCGTCTCCCCAGCCGTAGACGACGACTGCATGGGGATGTCCTGCAATCGGTTGTTTTCCTGCAAGATCCTCGTCGTTGCGGATGAATACTCTCTCTGAAAGGGCGAGGAATCCTGGGAAGCTGGGTGGTGCCGTTCTGCTCATACTGGTTCAATGAGGGTATGATCTTCTAGATGGTCATCAAGAGGAGATGGGTTTAAAGAGAACGAAGAGAATGAGCAGCCATATTATTTACTATAGCAACGTTGGCAAATCTTTTCTTCTTTATGGGACAAATCTGAATAAGCTTACTCCGTTACGCCATGCCAAGGCTAGCAACGTTTCTAAGTCCGCTCATCGCATCATTTGGAATATACATAAAAATAATGCACTTCGAAAGATCTGGTCTTGGTCTTATGTCAGATACTTATCCAAAGTCTCTAATTGGCTTAATATTGCGGGACAGTTCCCAGGGCCACAGGACTGACAATTAGATGTAAGCGCTTATTTCATCTTGCAATTCGCTCAGGTGGGAAGAAGATTGATAATATCTGACATTGTGGGGACATGACTTGACGTTGGAGCAATGCAACTCACCAAATATCGCGTTCAATGCCCGGGGGCATTCGGAAGACAGTCCTGGAACAAAAGAGCTCGTGATATAAGGCCTCGGTACTCGGGATGCACAATGCTGGGTTGATAGTAGACAGAAGAGTAACATGGAGCTTCCTCTTGAAATCAGTAAATCCGATAATCCAACCGTACCTTTGCCTTCTAAGTCCTTATTTAATACTAAGCTGAAACTTTGATTTTGCCATATCTGTAAATCCCTAAGGATATATCCGGGCAATGCCAATTGATTCCCAGAAAACACACTCCGTAGTGTTCGATCTCGTACTAATTCCAGGAGATCACAGTGGCAGACAGACAGAAAGATGGATGGAGCGAAGCCAATCCATTTTAAATATTCTGCCAGCATCAGCGGTAAGGAGCTATAGAACTACCCGACCGCGGTGGTACCGGACCTGTGTCATAGGGCTCGTTTGAAGCAACCATTAAATTTAGAATTACGAAACGCGTCATATGCTTTATGGTTTATCGTCAATTGATCGGCGTAGGAATAAACATTAGTAACATGCCATACCGGCAAACTAGTGTCGATGTTGGAAAATCCTTTACTTCTCCTCAATCTTTCCAATCTCAGCATGCTGCTCAATAGCCTTCTTCGCCTTCTCCCAAGCATCATCCACAGGGTACAGCTGACTCCTGAAGAAAGCCCAACTGACCCTCTGAACAGCGGCAAGCCTCTCAGCGCTCTCATCCTGACACTCCAGCGCATCCCAACCGCTCACACCACCGAATCCATGCTTTCCACCTTTGATCTCGAAGGAGGCCTTGGGGCTGGGTGACTCCGTGTACGGATCTGCGTGCCAATCTGCGCCACGCGATGTCAGATGAGGACTGATGTCCGAGTCGCCCCATGCTACGAGGCAGGGCGTCTTCATATTGGAGAAATCGATGTTGTAGAAAGGGATCATGATGGAGCCTGCTTCGGAGAGGTCTGTAGTTCCGTTGCCGACAGCACCCATAATGAAGCCTGCTTTGATACGAGAGTCGGCAAGTTGCATCTTTTCCCCATCGCGAGGGTCAGTGTTGACCGCACCCAGGAGGATGTTGGCTGTCAAAGAACCAAGAGAATGGCCTGCAACAGCAATTCTCTCTCTATCAAGACGTCCTTTGATGAAAGGGACAGTTTCCTCGATGGTATCAAGACCATCAAGAATGCGATGCATATCCTTAACACGATCATCCAAGAAAAGCTCACGAATGTTCTCGGGAGATAGTTTGTAGCCCAGCTGCCTAGAACTCAGGTGTGTAGGCTGAATTACCACAAAGCCGTGGCTAGCCCACCAGTCGACGATAGGTCCGTAACCCTTGAGTGAGGAGAGGTAGTTGCTGGGACCATGACCGTGGGAGAGCAGGATGATAGGAAGTTTTGAGCCTGTTGCTGGGGCTGTTACTTTAACGTCGAGGGGGACTCTGCGGTCTTCAGCTGGAAGGGTAACGGGGGTGAAAGATATAATCGGGGTGGGGGAGTTGACGGGGATATCAACTGCGCCGCCGATGAGAGAAGTGTTAGGAAACTCCATTGTTGATGTATTAGGAGCAGTATTGTTATCGGTCTTGAAGATAAAATAATGAAGCGGTAGAAGCAGTTCAGTAGATGAAGGTGATTGTGACAGACATCATGTTCGGCTGTGTGGACAATGCCTCAACTTATATCCTGATTCTTACTCCTAGAAGTTCCAATAAGCCCCGTTGAATACTATGAACTAAGTAAGCACTTCAACTCAATAGAGCATTTGCGAGCAATACAATGCTCTCAAAATTACGATAATACCTGCCTAACCAATCAAAGGTTCCTTGCGTAAGGAAGTGTGGCGGTTGATTGGCTCTGTTACGCGGTTGTATCGCGGACAATTGTATTTGTCCGTTATGCGTTCTAGCAGGACTTAACACGGACTTCTTAGCGGAAATAGCCTCAGATTTGTCAACTGAATGGTGCTGGTGTTTGTCACTTTGCGGATATAGCTAAACGCCGTAGATGACTTCTGCTTCATCGGACTTATGATTTCAAAGTCTAAATACAGCAAGGGCTGTGGCCATACAATTAAATCGGAAATCAGATTGATGGAGGCATGAGATTAGAGTGGGTATTCCACTTTCTCAGCTACAGCAGCCACCAATCTACTCATTTCAACCACGAGCTCCTTTGTGAATTCCAAGTGAGAAACCTCCGCGACAGTCAACCTTCAAATTGGAACATGCTGAATCAACCTTGTGAAGTCTGTCAGAAGTACAAGGTTATTATGGACCGAACTTGCTTGAGTGTAGACAGCTGCGATGGAGAAGACAGTGAAGCCCACTTTCACTTGTAAAACAGGATGACTCTTCATTGGCAATTAGTAATTATAATTTCGATATAGAAGTGATGGTAACATTAGATGTTAGGACAGGTTTTGGTGAACTTAACAGAAGCATTCGTGGGCTACAACTGGCAAAGCGTTCTCAGGTACGTTAGAATCGACTTTAATGCATCAACCAAGAGTTGAAAATCTGCCTCATGACCCTCCCCTATCAGACTAGAAGCAGACCCAAATATCCTACGTCGTGCTTTTTATTTGAAATGACACAATGATGATACAAGAGCCGAAGCATAATAGCCTTCCCAATCGTCTGCGCATCAACAGGCGTCTTGTCTAGGAACAACAATGTTGGTCGATAGATATTAGTAGCAAAATCCCAAATATTTGGGATATTAATTGTATACTTAGATATCTGACCGCTTTTCTTTTGCTTTCATAGAAACAAACAGGTCCCTTAGTCCCCTATCCTCTATGACTTTGGCTTTCGCCCTCTCGTCTATCCTGGCATCTCGTTTGCGATTTGGGGCTACCTTGATCGCCGTTTTTGTGGGACGGTTGCAGAAAAGAGCCTCATGCAGTAACCGTCAATTGTCTTCAATTAACCGCTTATTAATTATTAATCCGGGTCGTGGGAATTGAGTTAGTGTTTGCCGTGACATAAGTGGAACTTCAAAATGGGAGTCGATCAATAGACTGGAAATAATGAATCAGAGATCCCTTTCCTCCCATTGATGACAACCTCGAGAGGTCGAAATTATTGTTCGCGATAAAGATTTTGTTGTTCGCTACCGTGTTCTCGGCCTGCGGTACTCTGCAAAGACCGGGTTTCGGTACCTGTGGACCACCCTTGGTAATCTCTTAGTCCTCGAAGGTTTGTGGAGAGAATCACATTCTCATTCGGCTAGTCAGAAGAACCATTTTTGCTAAGCGACTGGCAGTAAGGGCTCAAGGGCGATTCCATAGAAACCCACAAGCCTTAGGGGACCTAAAGAGGTATGACAAGCCGTTATTGATCGGCTTATTCAGCGTTAAATACTTTCATAACATGTATGGACCCATTAAAATGATCCATCGACAGGAATAGCTTTACGATCTTGGATATGACCCACAGAATGAGAAATCGTAAATTGAGCCGGCCATGTCTTGATATATAAACTTTTGAACGTGTGCAGATACTCCGACATCTTCTCGTAATCCATCAGCTTCTCAAAACCAGAAACATATACCTTCAATTGAACCCGCACCAACCTCGTCAAACTCCACAATGACGCAAAATACTACCCAGAAGAAGAGAGTTGTCATCATCGGTGCAACCGGCCTACAAGTAAGCTCTTCTTTAATCCTCGAACCATCACCAATCTCAAAACTGATACATCGTGTCGCTTTCAGGGAGGTTCCGTCGCAAGAATTCTCTCACGTTCCCTTGACCGCTACATGATCCGCGGTTTGACTCGCAACACCTCTTCTTCCAAGGCCCAGGAGCTCGTCAAACTTGGCGTAGAAGTCCAGCAAGCCAATCTCGATGATCCGAAGAGTCTCGAAGCGGCATTTCATGACGCCCACGTCATATTCGCCATGACCGACTTCTGGCAGCACATGTCTGGTGCTAGGGAGGAAAGCCAGGGTAAGGCTGTGATGGACATCGCTGCTGAGCTGCCACAGCTTGAACAACTCATCTGGGCCGATCTTCCTGATGCTAACAAGATTTCTGACGGGCATTATCCTCACGTATATCATTGGCAGAGTAAGGCAGCTGTTACGAAATACATCCGTGAGCAGAAGCCTGAGTTGTCGAAGAAGACTACTACTGTGCTTTTCCCTAACTATTTCGAGAATTGTCTTACCCAGCCTGGCACTTATCTTCCGATCAAGGTCTGTCAACCGAGGAAATAACAAGAAAGCGCTAACAACAGAATAGCAAGTGGATGGAAGCTACTTGAGGTCATTTGTTTTGCCCGAAATTACTCCCCTACCCAACGTCGCCATTTCCGATACAGGAAAGCTGATTCAATATATCCTCGATCACCCAAAAGAGTGTGTCGAGAAGACGATTGCGTTCTACTCTGAAGCTATTTCTGAAGGAGAAAAGATCCAATCCATGGCCTCAGGTAAATATTTCCACATACCTCTGCATCATAGCGCACGACTAACATTTCGTAGCATATAGCATCGATATTCGCTACAACGAGATGTCGTCTGATGAATTCCAGGGGATTCTCAAGAAGCACATGGGCGACGTGACTGCTTTGGATTTTACCGAGCAGCTTCTCATCTTTCGTGATTTTGGAATGATCTATGGACGACCTGAGTTTGTTCAGGCGAATCAGGTAAGTATCTTCTCAAGATTATGAGTTGATGAGTATGATAATAGTTCTGACGTTACTTTCTCGCAGCTCCCTGGTCTCAAGTTGACGACATGGAAGGAGTTTATGGAGGCGCATGACTTGCACTCTTATATGACTAGTGCTTAAGGCCATGATCCTCATGCTAGTTCAAAGGTTGTAGCTGTATAATAAATGTTGATATTTTGCGATGTAAAAGGCTTTTCAATATTTAACTCTACTATGCTTAATAACTTTGCCCTTACGAGTACACGATTGAATTGATACCTCAGCTCCTCAATTGATTCGAGTAATGCCATCATTGAGATTCAACGAGAAATAATCTTCAGAATCATCCGATCTACCGAAATTGCAGGCTTTTTGGCTAAAGTTTGTTTTGTTTCCCCAACTGCCGACGGTCTGGGGGGCTGCATAATCCTTGACAATAGCATTGACGTCTACTATCCCTTGTCGATCTTTTTCGTCTTAGGATATTTCTGCGTGTGATTTCATTTAACTCTGATTGTAATCGTCACATCCGGCGGAACCTTATTTGTTTCTTCTATAGAATGTTGCTTTGACTTGTAAAATGAGACGGACCTGCATAGAGTTTCAGAATGATCATCAACCTCGGCAACAGTAATTGTATATTAAAGTGATAACTGCCACTCGTTCAATACGAAATTGTCGTCTATCTGTCGGTCTCTACTGTACTCTCATTGAAGTAGTCGATATGTTTTTGTCCACTTTTCTCTGTAGCCTCGCGCTACCACTCTTTACTTCTGCCTCTCCTTCTAACTCTAACTCCAGCACCGAACTTCGCTACCCTGAGCAACGCGGTCGTGACTATGACTATACCAATTTTGAACTAGACCAAAGCAAACGTGCAGATGCGATTGTCGAAATGTTTCGTTTCGCATGGAATGGTTATTACACGCATGCATTTCCCCATGACTCTCTACGACCCAAGTACAATAACTATACGGATGACCGCAATGGATGGGGCGTCACAGCTGTGGATGGCCTCGACACTGCCATTCTGATGGAACAGACCGATATCGTGGAGACGATCTTGGACTTTATCCCTACCATCGACTTTACCAAGACAAATACTCCGAAGCCTAGTCAAGTCAGTCTTTTTGAGACTAATATTCGCTATCTTGGTGGCCTACTGAGCGCGTATGATCTTCTCAAGGGACCTTTCCGCCATCTCAAGATTGATGAGAAGAAGGTCGATGCACTTCTCACTCAGGCCACGACACTAGCGGACACTCTCAAGTTCGCATTCGATACGCCCAGTGGGATTCCTATCAATGATATCTTCATCGAGAACAAGACATTCAGCGACGACAGTTTAACAGAAGGTGGACCCCAAACTAATAGCTTAGCAGCTATGGGTACCCTCGTTCTCGAATGGCAGCGCCTCTCTGATCTAACAGGCGACCCACAATACGGAAAGCTTGCCAATAAAGCTGAAGAGTACTGGCTTTCGCCATCTTCAGAAGTCTGGCCTGGTCTCACAGGAGGAACTTTCGATGTAGAGACGGGAGAGATTCTTGACAACTATGGAGGCTGGACGTCGGGAAATGACTCAGCTTATGAGTATCTCATCAAGATGTTTGTCTATGACCCAGATCGGTTCAGCCACTATGGTGAACGCTTCACTAAAGCAGCCGACTCAACTATCAAACATTTACTCTCGCACCCATCTCCACGCCCAGACCTGACCATGGCGACGACATTCGCTGGCCTGCAACAGGTCAATTACACAGAATTCCTCGCCTGCTTCATCGGAGGTTCCTTCATCCTCGGGAGCTCAGCCATGGACCGCTCAGATTGGTTAGAGTATGGGCTCTCATTTAGCGAGTTCTGCGCCAACGGCTACCGATACACAGCATCCGGCATTGGCCCAACGCTTTACAGTTGGGATACAGACCTGCTGTCACAACCCGAGAACCGCAATCAGACAGACCTCTACTCCCGCGCAGGCTTCTTTATCCCCGATGGCGCATTCGCAGCTGGCCAATCCCCGGAGGCCGTAGAGAGCTGGTACTACGCCTACCAACATACCAAGTCGCAGTACTGGCGCGATGTCGCCTGGGCGTACACTTTAGCTCAAAACAGGACCATGCGAGTTGGTGGAGGGTTCGCAAGCGTAAAGAATGTGCTTTCGCCATCTGGCGACGGAACAAGCGGGGGTATCATGGCTAGTTTCATGCTTGCTGAGGTGCTCAAGTACCAGTGGCTGATCCAGACGGAGAACAAGGGCGAATGGGATGTTCTGGGTGGAGAGAACGGGACGAATCCCTTTGTTTACAACACTGAGGCTCATCCACTAAGGGTCACTGCTAAGAAGCCTATTTAACCTTGTATTTAAAGGTTCAGATGGTGGCTTACTCTAGGCTTGTTGCGGGCGTTTCTCTCTCAGCCTCCGCCACGGTAGTTGGGATTCTTGTGAATGATCCAACCCTCCTGCACTCTCATGTCAAAAATAGTCTCAAATCAATAGGAATGCCTAACTGCGGTATTTACCCCCCCTCGCCCTCCACTAGATCGCTGGAAGAACAAGGGAGGAAGAAACCTGGTATACAGCATTATCCTCTCGCCTAAACTCAGTCTATTCTACCTGGTTTGGCTGGATTGAGTTACGCCAAAAGCCACATAAGGCTCACGTGTATCAAATTGTACGGGGTAACTGGGAATGTGAAGTTTTCAGCTGAGATCGTTAGCGCTGGGTCATGACTAGATGGCTGAATGCCTGTATGTCAATTCAGTTCTAGATGCTCGGAAAGAAACACGTATATAGAGGACAGGCATATATTTAAGAAACAACACCACCTTTATCGGCACTTTGTCTAGCATAATTACAACTTGCTTGAATTTCCCTGTACACCATCCGCTATCTTTCCACGTGCATATTTTGTCAGTCACTATGCGCTTATTGAAAGGCCTTGTACTAGGCCTGCTACTTGAGAGGGGGCTGGGTCAAATCGATTCAGTGTCAACAAATGAAGATACTGTGGCGACTGTGGCAGATCCTCCTGTCGGTACGGGAGGAGGAGATGTACCAGTTCCTGAGCCTTCGGTCCCATCAGTTGGGGGTAAGTAGTCTAAAGAGTCTTACGTACCATGATCGCCTAGCTGCACGACCTGTTACTTCTCCCGAACGGAGCTTATGGCTTGCTAACACATTCATCAGATGTACCAACAGCCAATGATGATAGTGGCGATGAAGAGTCCACACCGAATCCCAACACCGAGCCTGAGACTTCCCCCAGTGAAGGTGCCCGAGTCCCAGCCGACAAATCCGATCCTGTCGAGGCCTCACCGGAACCCTCCGATATGCCCGGCCTTTCTACAGACGAACAACCCAATCCTACCATTGGAGCTGAGTCCATAGAAAACGTTGAGGAACCAACTGCAACCGATAGCGAGCCCGACGTTGTTTCAAGTGGTGTCCCAAGCTCAGCGCCGGAAGAGGTTATACCTGACCCAACAGGAACTGGCGAAAGTAAGCCAGTTGCTTCCCCTGAGGCCTCTATTCCATTTTCACCTCTGCCTTCTACCACAACGGCTGGCGATCCGGTGGCAGAGATACCTGATGAGCCCACAGCTAACTCGGGATCAGAAGCTCAAACAACAGATACTAGAGCGGGACTTGTCAAACCAACCCCTACTAAAGGGGGTAGCGGACCAATGGCCACCGATGTTAACCCTACCAGCGTTGCTTCGAACGGTGCTGAGAGCAATAAAAATGACGATAAAGATACAAAAGAACCAGATTCCCAATTTGGTGAACCAACGGAGACAGAGGGTGAAAAAGCTCAGCCTGGCACCCTTTCCGAGACACGTGATGAGAGCATTGCAGAAGACGCGACAGACACCGCCGCCGAAGAACCCAAGAAGACCAAAGTACCGGACCCTAGCTTAAAGTCCGACTCCACAGGATTCGGCGACACATCCCTCAAGGCATCTGCCCCAGCCGCTACCGGAGAAGATCGCTTCACCACGGCGACTGGCTCAAAGCCTGAGCCGACAAAAGAAGCATTTGAGGTTCCCCTGGACTTGGAAGAGGATACTATCCTTGGTGAATATGCTGATTTCAAAGAAGCTACCGATGGAAATAAAGTCGTGTAAGTTTCCTAAATACGAGCATGCTGAACTTCCCTCATACTAAGCCAAACTAGACTTCTCAAACCCCCACCAAACGGCAAAGCAAACTGCGAAATTGCACCGACAGGGGGCGAGGTCGACAATATTCCCGTCGGTGAATACATCCGCGTTTTACTATCCATCAAGGTAGATCAGGCCGGCTCTTTCAACTCCGAGGATAGCAAGACATGGTCTCGTCTCAAAATGTTGGTCGATGAAAACACTGTGTACGACAAGGAGCTAGTTTCAACGGGTGATAAGGGTGGAATGCAGACTATCGAGAGTGATTCCTTTAAGTCCGGTAAGGATCAGAAGATCAGGATGATTCAGGAGAGTGGGGAGAAGCCGGTTGAACTCACGATTCAGAATGCAAATATCAAGGTTGCTAAGAGGGGGAAGGGAGATGCAGGTGGTGGAGTTAAAGAGAAGGGTGGTGGCAAGGATGATGAGGAAGGTTCTGGTGGTGGAGATGGCTATGGTGATAAAGAGGGAGATGATGGTGGAGGAAGCGGAGGCGGAAGTGGTTCGGGTGACACTGACACTGACACTGACACTGGCAGTGGCAGCGGCAACAGAGATGATGGAGGTAATGTCGGCTCTGGCTCTGGTTCAAGTTCGGGAACCGAGGGTGAAACATTGCCGTCAGCCACCACCGCCAACGAGGGACAGACCAACAATGCCAGAAAGGCTCAGATTTTCAGTGGGTTACTCATGTATAGTCTGCCGCTTCTTGTGGCTCTTATGGTATAACGTTCGTAGTGCACTGGATTCATGCTGGAGGTTCTCTATATCCAGTTCGTGGCGAACTGAGCTTGGTGGAATAAGCCGATGGTTGATACAGGATATGAGGCTATAGGTCAGACTCTGCCATAGTCGCATGCCGTACTGTAGCTTCAATCTTGAACTTGACAAATTATTTATCTGTTCTTCATGAAGTAATATCAAATATCGACACATTACTTTCACACATACAGACGATGACATTTTCGTTTCGGCCTTAAGGCAGTGATAAGGAATACATAAAAGAGTACCATTCTCTAACACAGGGGATACAATTTACACGCCAGCCTTTTTGCTACTGTCTTGACTCTGATCTTGTAGCTCTTCTCTCTAAACAAGTAAATTGGCCACCAATCCTTCTCACTGCAATAATTTAGCCCCCGGTCTTTTTCGCTGCCCCCTGGTCTTTTTCACTGCAATTTTAATGCACGTCGTGATCTCGCGGCTCGTCACCCGAGCCAATCAGAAAAATGGCCCTTGCCACACCATCACGTCGACTTAGTGAGCCCTCGATGTGAGTCAAAATTGTAGTGAAGGAAAACTATCGTTGCGATGGAAACGAATTCTGCCTATTACGGTAGAAGCTCAAAGCCAAGGTCAGACTCAAGAAATAAGTTTCACACCGCAACATGCAAGCTTTGTTACGAAGGAAAGCTGGGGTTCGATTCAGACCCTGTTGGATCTTACATGCATGAACGCATAGTCTAGGTGAACAAGCAACAATTGCCTACGGGTCATGACAGATTTTACTTTTATTCTTCAACTTCTATCTAACAACAAATTTTCCCGGTTTATCAACTGCAATCTAGTTCTTTCCCAACTCCTGGGCACGGTCAGCAGCAGCCTTGACTGCCTTGTCAACAATATCCTTCAACCCCGAGTTCTCAAAGCTGACCAGGGCAGCATGGGTAGTACCGTTAGGGCTGGTAACGTTCTTTCGCAGTTGAGAAGGCTCATCAGACGACTCAACAAGCATCTTTCCGGCACCGAAGCAAGTCTGCTTAGCGAGACGCGTAGCTTGCTCCTCGGACAGTCCAAGGCCAATGCCGCTGGAGATGAGGTGCTCGACGAAGGCGAAGAAATAAGCAGGGCCAGAACCTGATGAATAAATTAGCTGCCGGCGTGATTTGAGTGCCGGGTGTTCAAGACTTACCTGAGATGCCGGTGACAACGTCGAGGAGCTCCTCCTTGTCAACCCACTCAGTAGCCTTGCTGACACTGCCCAGAAGAGCAGAAGTCAACTCCTTCTCAGCACCAGTGACATCCTGAGCAGCATACAACCCTGAAGCACCCTCGCCAACAAGCGCAGGCGTGTTTGGCATCACGCGCACGATATGAGGCGCTTTACCACCATCGCCCTTGAACCATTGAGCAATACTAGCAAGGGTGATACCAGCTGCGATAGAGATGACAACAGGAAGGCTATCGCGTCCGGCCCAAGCAGAGCTGAGCTCCTCACACACGCTCTTGGCGACCTGTGGCTTGACAGCGAGAATTACTACATCGGCATCGGCGGCAGCCTCCTTGTTATCAGCGGTAGTGCGGACGCCGAGGTCGGCCATCTTGTTGCGGTTCACATCCCAGGGTTCGGAGACGTAAATGTTTTGCTTATTGATGTTCTTAGCAACAAGACCGCCGATGATGGCGGAAGCCATGTTACCTCCACCGAGGAAGGTGATCTTTGCGTCTTGTAGTGAGGGTGTCATTTTTGGATCTGAGTTTGTTTATGAATGAGAGACGTGGTGAAAGCGGCTAATGGTGGTTTTAAACTGGGGGGAGATGAATGATTGATAGGTAAAAGTTTGGAGTTGATTGAGGATGAGTAACCCCGCATCGGATTAACCCTGCGCTATCCTCTTTAGCCCTTGAGCGATAACGGCTCGACTAAATAAGTGACTGCATTCTCAAATTCTCAAAGCCATCTACAAGATATTTGCAGAGGCCTTTCTCATTTGATAAGACGATTTTTTGTGACTAAAGTTATACATAGTTGTGGTATCCTAGGGTGAAATGGTACGGTGACGTCAATACCTCGTCTGTTATATTCTAGCGAGGTAAGGGGTTTGATAATCTCTAACAACAGCGGAATTCACATATAAGAGCAGCATGAATATTTCAATTGTTTCCATTCATTAGTCTTTACGACCTCGCTTTTTCACTTTAGTGTTGTTTTTTTCCTTGAATGCGAGGAGCTCCCGGTTACAATCGGTCTTTAGTGACTTATCGATAAGATAAGACATAAGTGGATCCGGCATGCAGGATAAGATAAGATAAGATAGTCTAAGATAAGACGGAATAAGATGTGTATAATTCTATCTTCATCCTCGAACACATAAATCAATAAATCAACTACAAGTTCAGTATGTTTGTTGATGATCTGCGTGAAGGTACAAGCGATCGAGGAGACCAGGTCTTAATTTCTTTGAAGTCAGAGTCGGGATTATATTTCAACGAAATGACAGTAAACATTGCACCTATATTTATTAATCATTTCGATAGGTGACAGCCATCACTCGTGGAACGCATAATCTCACAACCCAGTTAAGACACGGTAAGGTGACATTTCCCTCTGAATTACTTACGAGTATTCAAGCATGCAAGCTGATAGAAATACTCTATTGTATCATGAGGTATGAATAAGCTCTGTGTTGTATAGAGCGTATAGCATATAGAAAGAAATGCAAGTTCTAGGGTAGGACGACATTTTATTGTCAATGACATCACCGATGACGTTTCACAATCAAAGTACTCTCTATAGCTCGACCCTGGATACTCTGTGAGGAATCTTCATATGACTCTTTCTTATTGAGGAATAAAAGATCAATTGTAGAATTCATTTGTATTTAAATTGCCTATACAGACTCATATTCGAGCTACGTATCGCTACTTATACAATTCAAACCACTGCAGAACAAGCTTACAGCTGACTCTTATCAGGAAACTTGCGGAACATATCCGCGAGCTTGTCGATGGGCGCCGCCATAAGTCCCATAACCGACTCAAAAGGTGGATTCTCGCCAGCACTAGGATGGCTTCGCGTGGGTACAAATTGCTTCGTCTTTGAAAACTGCGTTGCGAGAGATTCAGTCTCTTGGGCTTGCGTCTTGAGCGCTTGTTCAAGAGCTGGCAGATCGCGGTTCTCTTCCTCTTCAATGTGCTTCTCCAGAAGGCCCCAGATTTCCTTAAGTTTGGGGACGAACTCTGGGTCTGAGGACTTGAGGTTTTGGAAGACCTTCAGTAACTCCTTGACCTTTGGAAAAAAATTAGTGTTCCTGTTTTAATGGGGCGAATAAATGGGTAGATCTACCTGGTGATGTTCTTGGCGATCCTCATCAGCCAACTGCTTTCCCTTGTCACCCATGTACTTCTCCATAGCAGGATAAACGATCAATTCCTCGCCGATCGAATGTCTCGCGAGCTCCCAGACAAATTGGTTACCAAATCTCTGCTGATGATCATGGTCGTTCGAGTTGACTACCTCATTGTAGTACTGCTTCAGCTCGCGATGGTCCTTGACAATGGCGTCGGAAATAGCAGACATGGCTGCGATTTGAAAGCGGATGGGGTTTTGTTGAAGACGGAATGTTCGAGGCTTAATGGCTGCTCGAAGTTGAGGTGTGAGAATTGCGCGGATAGATGACATTTTTGTAATTCAGAAAAAGGAATTGTTCATTAATTATCTGGAGAAATGCGTTGGGTTACATGGATTTTTATGAGCTTGGAGAGCTAGCCTACCATGGTTGTACGTACATATAACATACCAAAGCAAGAGTGCCATGACGACGAGATGATAGTTGTGGCTCAATATTCATGACCATTTGCAGCACTTCTTGACGTACAACAGCGCAGTAAATGACAACCTTCACTCATGATGCTGCTGACGATGCATATGCAATTGACCATTCACAGAACAACCATGATAATACTCAGCTCCTGATTCGTCTAGTATCCGATCCTGTCTCACGCCGGGCTCTTAGCTCCGGTGCGGACAGCACCGGTGGTGATGATAGGTCGAAGCTCTGCTGGGTGTAAAGAGTACTACGTAAAGTTCCCGTACAGGGCGTCGATGTGCATGGCGAGAGTGTGACACACAAATTACCCCGACAGTAGTTTCTGCTGTCTAGGATGTCGGGTATGCGCGTTGAATGAGGAAAAGCTCAAAAAGTGTAATCGAAATGGGCAAATCGAAAATTAAAACTTGGATCGGAATAAAAATTGACTTGTTAACGGTTATGCTTGTCCACATTTTTATTGCTGACGGCGGGTGAAAGGCTCCGGTTGATGGCTGGGTTGCTGTACAGTAACGGTGAATCAAGAATGAACCATGTTTATTATTACAGGGGTTTTGGTTTCTGTCTCTCGCCTGAATGAACCAGTGCTCAATTACAGGGGAATGTAGACCATCTTGTTTCCCGGGCTTCAAAGCTCAACTGCCGTTGCACGGTCCCACGCACGTTGAAAACCCAGAGAATTGGACAAACATTACGCCATCATCAAGTCACCAAATGCTTAGCTGATCGGATCAAACCGTCATAAGCCGACTACGTAGTACGTACTCCATACAGAGTACATAATTCAAGTTTCTTTTACTCCACTCCCCGCCGGTGATACTACCTCGCAATTTTTGTTTCCCGAGGGATAATCAAGTCATAATGTCATTGACTTTGGAATCAATTGACAAACTGCATACTGTACTATCTCAGATTACTGTCTTTGCTTGTGCGACTATTGATGCCATCATTACCCATCTCTCCCACGTGTCGATCGCTGACTTTGCATGACGGAGTTGATTGATAATATTCTTTAGTACGCATCATAGTGGATCCCCTTCCCCCTTCTGCAGTGAATGCACCTTGTAAGTCAACTCCAGTAAACCAGATCTGTAGAGATATCCAAAGTAAATAAAATGCCCGTCTTGGTCCTGCATTAGATCTCCTTTTCTTTCTGTAGACAGACATCCTTCAAGATCTATCACATCTTACTAGCCATGTCGACAAACTCCCTCTTGCGAAGCGTAGCCTTGCTCGCTATCGCAGGTACCTCTTACGCTGTCCCTGTCGTCTCAGAGGCTCAGACAACCGTCTCTTCATCTGGTCTCGCAGCGCCCGTCAGACCTTATACCGATGTGACCTCTCACGGTCCTTACACAGGAACACCTACTACCACCGGTGCTGTGTCCAACACTGTTCTTGCGTCTGCTGTTCCTCAGAGACCACCTCCTCCAGGCTCTTACGACTACCCGGCTGATGGAAAGCTCCACAAACCCCAGCCTGCGCCATACACTCCCGATGGCGGTGTCGGTACCAACGGATCTGCCCCCGTGTACCGCGTCCAGAGCGACTTTGACTACCAGTCTCTTGCCCTCGCCTTGTACCAGGAGTGGATCGAGCTTGATCTGTTCCGCTGGGGTCTAGCTACTTTCTCCAAGGAGCAATGGGAAGCCTATGGCATTGGTGCCGAGGATCGCTTCTTGATCGAGTACATGGCTGAGCAAGAAATTGGCCATGCTACTGTTATCAGCAACATGCTCGGACCCGAGGCTCCCAAGCAGTGTACCTACAACTACCCCGTCTCCAACGTCCCTGAGTTCATCGACTTCAACCAGAAGCTCACCCGCTGGGGAGAGTCTGGCGTCTACGGTTTCCTGCCTCATCTCAACTCTGGCCCTGCTGCACAGCTGTTGCTGCAGAGTATCACCATTGAGGCGCGCCAGCAGTTGATCTTCCGCCAGTTCGGCGGCAACTTCCCCATGCCTGAGTGGCACACTCCTGGTATTCCTCAGAGCTGGGCTTGGACGCTTCTTGCTCCTTACATCTCCAGCTGCCCTGCTGACCAGACCCGTCTCGTGTGGCAGAACTTCCCTTCTCTGAACATCCTCAACCAGCCCAACCCTGCTCGTATCAACGGCTCTCAAGTCTGGAACGAGACCACTGGTGGCTACGCCAACACTCTGTCCACCGCTGATATCAAGAAGGATGAGCTTTGCGTCAACGCTACCGACAAGACCCTTGACTGCCCTGCCGCTGTCTCCAACAACCGCAGCATCCCTCTTTCCTACCCCGGCCGTCAGGTCTTCCTTAACTGGGACGCTCCTGGCCAAGCTGTCGGTCCCAACAACAGCTACATCACTGCCACCAACGTCAAGGAGCCCAAGTTTGCCGCGTGGGTATCTCAGCTCAACGTGACCTACTCTCCTCTCCAGAATGTGAGCCTTGAGGACCGAACTGCCTACACCATCCAGCCCAATGTTTCAACCTGGATGGGTGACCCCGCTATCAACAGCACCATGTTCCTTGCTCTCACCGACGTTGACCTCTATGTCACCCCCTACAACCTCACTATGCTCAACCCTCACGTTGCTGCTCTGGCTGTCTACCAGGCTGGCTAAACGTGATAGGCTATTGGTGTTGAAGCAGCTGAGCGCCTATTGTATCTAAGCTTACGCGCCAGCGGTGTATAATGATGGATATGGTTAAATACCCTGTTACATAATTCTATTCTATGTAGCCATATCGCGACTTAATGATATTTACAACTTTACTTTAAATTCATCTTCTGAACAGTGCAAAGATACGTGACATCAACTCTCGAATGCTTAAACTGCAAAATCAATCTCTTGACAAGTTTCCCACATATCATCATAGGTATACAATCCCTCTTCCAAACCTTTAATCTGCAAAGCCAACAACTTGGAATAGTACCGACACATGGCCAAGTTTCCACCATGGAACCAAAACCCAGGGAGTCCACTCTTTTGCCAGATAGTTCTCATCTCACCCTCCTCGTTGAATCCCCAGACATCGTTCACCTTGTCTGCAACATCGTCACCAAACATCACCCTCGACTGAGTTCGCATGTTTTGATATCCAGTCGCAAATACAATTTCATCAGCGTCAAGCTCCGAGCCGTCTGCAAAGCGAAGACCATGAGGAAGAACAGTCTCGATCTCTTGGCCATGCTTCACCTTGATCTTCCCATCGGCGATGAGCTGCGACGCGCCGACGTCGATATAGTAACCTCCTCCGCGCTGAAAGTACTTCATCAGGAGTCCTGCTCCGTCGGGACCGCGGTCGACCTTGAAGCCAGCGCGGTCAAGACCGTCGAGGATGTCCTTGTCACATTCGGCTTGCTTCTTGGTTGTTTCGGCAGCAATGGCTTTGAAGACAGGTATAGGGACGCCGTGAATGAGGAGGTCAGCGTCATCAACAGGGGGGCCATCTTCGCTGTAGACACCCTTAAGTCCGATATCTGTGATGGCCTTGGATGAAACGACGTGAGTGCTGGATCGTTGGACCATGGTGACGTGGTAGCCCTTCTCAAGGAAATCTTGAGCAATGTCGTGGCCTGAATTGCAGGAACCTACAACGATAGCCTTCTTACCCTGGCTATTCTCTTTAGCACCAGAGAATTCGGATGAGTGACAAAGACGATCGCCCTTGAAGTCAGAGATGCCTTTCATATCAGGCATGTTCTTCTTTCCAGAATGACCAGTAGCCTGAATGATGTGACGAGGATGGAAAGTTCGCTTCTCAGTCGTACCATCATCCTTCTTTCTCTCAACAGTGACAGTCCATGTCTTCGAGGCCTCATCCCACTTCGTATCGATGAGTGAAGTCTTCATCCAGATGTTGAGTTCGAGAAGTGTAGCATATGCCTCGAAAAACTGAGCCAACTTATCCTTTGGTGTGAATATGGGCCATTGAGGTGGGAACTGCAGGTACGGCATGTGATCGTACCAAACCGGATCGTGGAGAACCAGCTGGTGATATCGCTTTCGCCAGTTATCGCCTACGCGTTCATTCTGGTCGATTGCTAGGGCTTCGACGCCCAGCATCTTAAGTCGCGCAGCAGCTGTGAGACCAGCTTGCCCAGCACCTGAAATTGTGAGCTGCCGAAAAACATAGTAATTAGATAACAATGATGACTTACCAATAATCAAGACAGCTGGATCATCCTTGGTAAACTCAGCCGTCTCGGCTCTCCGCTGAGCCCAATTCTTTCGACCAGGCATACCCCCATGCTCAACACCACGAGGTCGATGCTCATTAACAGTCTCTTCGTGACCCTTGAGATCCTGAATGCGGGTGTAGAATGTGAAAATCTTCCACTGCCCATCAACCTCCACCAATCTCGCAAGACCTAGGCCTGTGGCCAGAACCGTCTCAATCGCGAAGAAGAACTGAATACCTTGGACTTCACCCGTCCCATCGATGGGAATAACCTGGGGTTTCCTCGTAGCCGAGCTAGTGTCGATTCCGATTTTCGTCAAGCGAAAGCCATCCTTTGATTCAGCACATGTCTTCAAAAATGATAAAATATTGTCTGGTCCCTGGACTGTTCGGAAAGACCAAGTAAGTGCGAGGTGGTCGCGCCAGAAACCGTCGTCGGCGAAGAGTTGAGACAGAGCGGGGTAGTCTTTGCTCTGCAGAGCTTTGTTGAATGCGTTGACGACGTTGGTGGCGATTTCTTGCGGGTCAGAACTGGTGGGTTTTGGTGAGGCAGAGGGAAATTTGGCGGGGATGATGTTGGTTGAACCTGGCACTGCCCACGCACGAGAAGAACGGGGGATTGATTGTGGAATGATGTCGCCCATAATGAAGTATATGTAAATACTATGTTAAAGAAGATATGATGTAGATAAGGAGGGAAAGAGTTTGAATTGGCAAGCCCAACTGAGGGGAAAGACCAGGTCTTAAGTACTGTTGTGTATGCAGCAACCTTTTGAACATAACATAGCTGTACAGTAAAGTTTAGAATCCTTGGCCCCCGTCCTTTCGGCACTCTTCCCATTGCCCTCCCAGAATCCATACTTACATCTCAGCAATTCTATTGGACTCTGCGGTGAGGCTGTTGCACCCTTTCGTCAACTTGCTTCTCGTTTCCCCACGTTTCAGAGCAAATCTGCCACTGAATTGGGTATACTGAGGACCCTCCCCCGCTTGCACTAACTATTCTGAATCACGCGAATCACCCCGCACTTGACTTTACTCACTGACTGCGGTTCCGAAATGCTTTGCGGAGACGGGTCCGGATGAGTTCTGCGGAGGCGGTTGCGAAGGTGAAACTAAGACTATGGTTGTCATGAGAATATGTGACTCAGAGGAAAGGATGCCTTGGAGATAATTGCGAGATTCAATAGATTAAACTTGGGCAATAGAGAGATTTCCTTGGTAGTTCGTGTCTACCAGTGCTCAAATTACTGCAACAACACCCAAATACGCACTGTTTTACAGGGTACAAGTGCCGTCCCACCTCGGTGTAGTTTCACGGCGGGCTCGTCCCTTTGTTTGCAATCATATGCCTCTCTGCCTTGCGCGCTTTTAGCCATCTTATATAAATCTTGATGGTTGAGATGAAGTTCTACTTATCCTGAAACTTATCGTGTAAACACGGTATCAATTCTAGGCAGTTAGATGAAACTGTAAAACGTTAGCAGTTAGGAAAAAAAGGCTGAATTGTCCTAATGATAACTGCGTGGACTTGAAAAATCTGGTGTTAAACTCGCTCATTATTATAACCTGCTTAGCTTTTCCAAACTTTCGGCAGTTGAGAGACCAGTGGTTGAGTTTAATAAGGTTTGATTAACCGAATGGGTCACCAATCCACCTGCTCATTCAAGACGGGAAAAGCACGATGGAAGAACTTTGCGGATATCGGGATTTCATATTTTCTTTTGTCTGCTATTGTGTTAATAGTTTGTATCGTTGAAGTTTGTGTCAGTTTGATTTGTGCGCTGTGGTATACTTAAGCAATTCTGCAGCCTACATTGCCCACGCTTTCCTCAGAAGAAAGTTGGTGATGTAGACGTGGGGCCAGAATCGCGCCTCGGTATGACAATATACGGTAGTTTAATCCGGGAGATTCTTGCACCTACCAGTAAGGCTCACAATTTGATCTCAGAACCGTGTAATGGCTGCTAGTAGCGTTACCTCCGTGCGGTTCCAGAGCTCCCTCAGATAAAAGACACAGAAAAGGTTAAACTATCACTAGAATAAAAATAGTCTCAAGCTCGGATATGAAGAACAAACTATCGCTGCGGGTTTCATGCGTTGATCAATTTTGCTCCTGTCCCTTCACTTTTCATCAATCCTCTTGTTGTGCAGCGTTGCACTATCATGCTAATGGTGAAGCATGTTAAGTTCCTCTTCCAATGATGGCAATAATGGGCCAATATTATGCAAGCATGCGTCAATCAGTGAGGACGATTCGGTCTGCCAATAAAGACTAAGTCATCCTTGTCAAGGCGGCCCATCAAGCTTTGCAACTGATGACCCCCAATGACAAAGAACGAGAATCCACTTTGATCTTAGAGTCCACATAGATTTCATCATTTCATGAACTTGAGCCCTGACTTCAATTTCAATACCTGATTGAGAAACACTATCTAGGAATCCGTTTTCTCTTTCGGAAGTATCCAAACTGGACACGACTGCTGAGAAAGCCGTTGACTACAGCTGACTAACCCTCGTACGAAGCGGGGAGAACCCGTTCGAGAGGGTATAGCTGCATGATGACAAACTGTCTCAAAGAGCTTACAAGCGTATGACAATACCCTCTTTCCCAGGCGGGCCACAACTTATGCTCATTCGTATAGCTTACTGAGACTGCAGGACGGTTCTAAGTGGCTTCATACGATGGCATATCATATTCTTAGAGTGTTTGTCTGTTATGCATCCTTTGAGGTTCGGCCGCTGAGTCGGAATTTGGGCCCGACTGTGCATTTAGCTATTGATGTGCTGTTTGGAATCAAAGTCCTTGTGTGAGGTACGTGGCTGGGGAAAATGCAGGGATTGCAACTTACATGGAAAAGTTTCGAGTATAAATAGCTGTGCGACAACCCGGATGCAACAAGTTTCTCGACAGGTTCGAACACTCATCTCAGTACTTCTAATAGCGAGCAAGCCTATCTTTCTAATTTTCAGAAGATGAAATTCACCTCCATTATCGCCGCAGGCTTACTCTCCGCTTCTGCCCTTGCTAAGCAGACCTCTTACAAATATGAACGCCTAGACAAGAATGATGCTGTATGTTATTCACTCGCTTGTCTAAACAAGATACTGATATTTGCAGCTTCTGCTCGTGGTCGACATTCAGGAGGGTCTATACCAATTGACCCGAGATTGGGATGCAACTCTTTACCACCACCAGTCCATGGCGCATGCTGCCATCGGCAAGGCTTTCGATATGCCTGTTATCCTGACCACCTCTGCTGATCAAGGTAAGTCTTCCTCTTAGACAACAAGATATAGACACTAATAGGGTCTAGGACCCAACGGCCCTCTTATGCGCGAGATTCGTCAGATGTACCCCAAAGCCCCCCTTATCCAAAGACAAGGCCAAGTCAACGCCTGGGACAGCGAAGAGTTCCAGGATGCCGTCAAAGCCACGAACAAATCGCAAATTATCCTTGCAGGTATAACCACCGATGTCTGCACCACATTCCTTGCCTTGTCCCTCCGCGATGCAGGCTACTCCGTATGGGCCAACATCGAAGCTTCTGGTACTACGACTCCCCTGATTCGCGACGTATCCAATGATCGCATGCGCGATGCTGGCGTCCAGGTTGTTAGTTTGTTCTCGATCATCGGTGAGTTGATGCGTGACTGGAGGAACACGCCTGGTTCCAAAGAGATTTACCCTTGGCTTGGACAGTACTTTCCTATTGCTGGGTACATGGCTCGCGGACATGCTGCGGCTATTTCGAACGGTACTATCCAACCTGGTGAGGAGGGGTATACTACGTACCCTTAGGGTGTCGATCAAGGCTTCGTGGCCAATTGGTCCTGTTATAAATTGGAACCGTTTGTTTGTATCTGATCGCTAAGGCTAGTCTTAAGTTCAGGCTTTGCTCAATGAAGAGTTGGAAATGATACACAACCTGGTTAAAATGCAAATACCGGAAGCAGCAAGCAGTAAAATAGGGCTAAAACCAAAACAAATTAAGCTTAGCCGGTCATCTGAATCCATCCTTCTAATGCCTCCTCTCCTTGCATTGACTATTGGGAAGTCAGCTCATCCTAGCCAACACAACAACCACTTCATGATCCGATCAAGAACGTTACCAAAATTGAGCACCGCTGTATAAGTGATTGCCACCCAAAGACTTTCATAAATCCAGATACATATCATCTACTCCAAAATTATTGAAAGGTTGATTGAGAAGTCCCTCAATATAACGTCAAGTACCACACCACCGATCACAATGTTTGGCTTATGCGAGTCTAAAGAAAGGAAGGACGAGAGGAAAGTTGATGGTTTGTGTAGGAGGAGAAGTCGATGGTGGACGGTGAATCATCACAAATTGCATAGATATAGGCAAAAAACAGTAATTGTAACATTCTATACTGTAGTGGATCCTCGTTACATCCAGAAGGGGGTACCTATTATCCTTCCCAAGCCGACGCCCAATATCCTATCCAAGCCAGATACAAAACCCAAAACTCCATCCCTCGTCACTAGTATACACATTTCCGTCATGTTTCATAGCACCAGTGCCTGACCGTTCAAATTCACAAACATCTCGTTCCACGTCATCTCCTCTTCAGCCGCCGCTCGTTTCCAAATGTCCTCCAAAACCGCAATGACCGAATGAACCGACGCAAATCGTATCTCATCATATATAAACCCTGCCAATCCCCGCACCAACTTTTGCTGCTTGGGGCATTGTGAGTGGGCGCCTGCTATACAAACCGGCAGGACTGCGCAATTGAGAATCTTGGATGGCTTTTGAATGCTGAAGATGCAGTCGAGGCAGGACTGCGTGTGTTGTTGTACCAGAGGGTGATTCGCTGGAAGACCACACACAGCACGGTAAAGATAGATTAGTGCTGCATGTTGGAAAATGCGCACTAGGCTGAATGCTTTGGCAGACTCGGTATCGCATTCGATCGGTGGAGGGTCGGTTGGTGAGGCACCTGGTGATGATAAATCTTCGACAGTGAGGGGGGCATATGTTGGTCGAAGAGCGGCTTCGAAGATGCGGATCCGTTCGATGGAGAACTCTTCAGTCATGCGTGTTGTTGACTGTATATAAAACGCCATGGCGGAGATTTGCTCGAATACTGTTGATAGTGAACAATACCCTTGGACGTCTCGTCCCCACCAGACTGGTCCTCGATCAACCACTTCCCAAATCGTAGATGGGAAAGATGGCGCTTGGCCTGTGAGTATCGCTCTTGTAAGATCTGTCGTCGCGAATTCCGATAGCATCATGTGCAGAGGATCTTGTCCTGAGCCCAAAACCGCAGTCAATCCACCTAGTTGGTTGATAATAGCCAACACTCCATCTCTATGACTGGACGTCGACGCCGAAGTCTGCGCACACTCGAGAAACCCGTCGTGAAAATAAAGTAGCAGCACCGCAAAAAGCAGTGTCTGTAAAGGCCCATCCTTCTTGGAACAGCAGCCATCAACCTCCTCCCTCAGCGCGGCCAAACACTCGGCCCTTTTGACGTTTAGAATACTCCTGCTGTTCCTCCCATCCTGCAGCCACCGATGCGAGTCAGCAAGGACACACGTCGCAAGGAGTACAACACGATGCTGCAGAGCAACCATTGTAGGCGGCGCACAAGGCTTCGACGCCGTTGTGAGTAAAGGCCAGAATCGACCGTGGAAGTAATCAAGGGAGCGCTTTTCGTAGACGGCCAGCGAAGCCGCGAGTTGCTCATCTTGTGTCGTGATCTGGTAGATGGCGGGTACAGTGACGGCTGGTCGAGTGCTCCAGCGGATGAGTCGTTGGTTGTAGTCGCATGCTGCTCCAACCTTGGCGCAGCGGGAGCACGTGGGCTTGGCGAGATCGCACTTGATGCGGCGCTTTTTGCAAGGCCAGCATGATCCTTCTACAACTCGGATACGAGCCTTGGGCGCTTTTGAAGATGTGAGACGCATTTCAGTAGACATTGCTGATGCTGAGGCTCAAGTAAAGTGTAAGGAGGGGTTAGAGGTCGGGGGTTTAATAAGTCTGATAAAGACTGGACTGATCTGGTCTGGTGTGGGCGCGCTTGGTTATCTTAGCTGCATCCTAGAGACGATCATGGGGTAGCTGGAACGTAGGGCAGAACAGGGCGAATGAAATTAAGGTAAGACGAAGCATCAGAGCCCACTAAAAAGCAGAGCCCCTTTTTGTTCCAGCTGTCTGGCTAAGAGAAAAAAGAAGCGCGGGCGAAAAAGGGTTCATTACCTTACCAGTCACAATTTCCTGGGTAGATTTTCGCGGGGAAGCCCATCACATAAATTCGATACTATCCAGCCCGGGACAAAATCTCCTCCGCAATTACCGCCCCACTGAGTAATGGGCAATCTAGTTTCCGTCTTTGGACTAGTGAGGCGATACCATGACTCGTCGTGGTTGGTTCATGACCACTTTTTGAGCGGAGACGCCGGGTTTAAGTGCCGGACGCACGGATCGGGATTATACCGGGCGAGTAAGCTGTCAAAATTTCAAGACACTAATAATTAGTTTAAGTAAGCCAAGATGTTTAGATATGGACTTGACGTGCTTGACTAGCTGACTAGGTAGGCTGGAACTGAGAATCGTATGGTGCAAGGTTTCCCCATGTTCTCAGGTAGTTATCTGAAGGCAGAATACGGCATCATGGCTTGAGCTCAACAAAAGCCGAATCCCCTGAGAGGTGCAGTGCCGTAGTGGGTTTCATCCGATGTCTCGCGGCTTCGGTATATCGGATCCTACTGGCTAGGCGAAATGAGGGCTATAGAATCATGACATCCGTTCTTGTTATCAAATTTTATGACAATACTATCTAATACATAGTGGTATTTGTCGAGAATGCTACGTGAGTAAAATAATGATGAATTGAGTCCTCACAAGGCTGAGTCAAACTCAGGAGCTTATATAGTGGACTTTTTCAGGACAGGCTAAAGTACACAAATGGTCAGACGATGCAGATGATGAAGAAAACACCATATGATAAAACTGAGTTCAAACCCTATAAGTTTGGCGTGTTAGAGGTGGCATCCACAGCGGTTAGACTAAAAGAACCAGTAATCTCTGTCCTAGTCTAGTGGACTTCAAAAATCAACAATATTACACATCCCGAAACTACTAGCCATTATAGAACAGGATAAGTAAGTTGCTGTGATGAACAGGTAATGCAACACTGAATAAGCATGTGTGATAAATAAATAAAGAGCCTTGTTTTTCTAGTCTAGGTTGCGAGATGACTCTTCATTTGACCAGAGTCTAGCGTAGGATTCTTTAACCCCTGCTTGGAATAGTATCGGCCCGGCAGGTTATACCCGGCCTTATTCCCATAGTTGCACTCAGTATGGCCTGGCTCGATTCGGTAAGTGTAGGTTGGGGATAAAATCGAAGATGAATTACCGGTACGGTGCCTTGTTGTGATGCGTATAATGTATATTTAACTATTTTATTTAGTTTTATTTTAATTCTAACCTTTAATTATAGCCTTCGAACTAAAGCCTAGGTTTCTAGTTAGCTTATTATTATCAATAATACAGTTGACCTCACCTAAGTTAAAAAGAACTGAAAAAAACTTCAATAAGTTAACACAATAGAAGTCCCACACGGCAGCTGAACTCTAACCAAGGTAAACACGTATGTGACTCACAGAGCCGTACGTACAGCAACTGGTTCTTCCTCCTTCATCCCTCATCCATCGACACAACTGGCACACCCGTCAATCGACTCTCGCAAGTCTGATAATGTAAAAAACCCCCGTATGTAGTATTATAATAACCTCAAGTCATAACCTCAATAACTATAAAACCACTGTTTATTTCCATTTGCAAGAGAAATCTTCTCAAAGCGGTCCTGTATTTCCAAGTAGTATCCAGAAGTTGAACTACTACTGTACCATAAACTCACAGTAGGTCGCCGTCTAGGTATAATCTTTGATCATTGTAGGTCTATTATGCTTCTTATAATTTTAGTTGTACCAAACTCCTCTAAAAACAATCTCCTCAATAATCCCCTTTTATCTTAGTTGCTCTTCTCAGTGTACACAAAAGCGTCCAACTCCTGGTACGTCTTCTCCAAATCATCGTTGATGAGAATCTTGTCAAACTCAGCTGATCGCGCCCAGGCAAGCTCATCCTGCGCACGGGTAAGTCGCTGCTGGATGCTCTCCTCAGTCTCGGTACCACGACCTCGGAGTCTCTTCTCAAGCTCCTCAGTGTCGGGGGGAGAAATGAAGACGTAGCGAGCGTCGATGGTGGAAGCCTTGACTTGCTTGACACCCTCCATCTCGATGTCGAGAACGACGACTTTGCCCTTGGCTGTTTGCTCCTCGATGGTCGCCTTGCTCGTTCCGTAGAGGTTACTTCCAAATTGGGCGCTGCGAGATGGATTGTTAGTATATGCGCAATGCATGTGATTGTTAGAACATACTGCTCGACGAAACCATCCTTAGCGATCAAGTCCCGGAAAGCATCCTTGGTGACAAAGTGATAGTGAACACCGTCGCTCTCGCCTTCACGGGGGTTACGGGTAGTATGCGACACGGAGAGAGTAAACTGCTCGGGGTGGCGGGTGAAGAGCATGTTGATCAGCGTGCCCTTTCCGACACCGCTAGGTCCCGAGATAACGATGGGTCGACGGTCTGAAGGAGAAGCCATTGTGAAGAAGCGTCTAGAGAGAGGGCAGTTAGAAAAGAATAGTGTGTAGATTGAAGCTGTAGGGACTCACTTTGGGACTTGGAAGACAGGGATTTGCTTGATTGAAAGGGTTGAGTTGCGCTTCGCATAACCCAAAAACCACCGCATCGTAGGAAAATAATGCAAACGATGGCGGGGTGCTGGCTAATCTAATGCAAGAGTCGGCGCGCACTGTGGGGGAATTTATCTAATCACGTGCTGACAATGAGTGACTCCAGGAAGATGCCTGCGGTGAAGACTCATGACACTTCCAGTTGAGTAAGTCTATAAAGTAAAGAAACCAAGTGGGTTTGTCTATTATTGTATACATCAACTATTCTATACATCATTCCGACTTTATGCCATAAGCTGTCGTAACACGTCACCCGTTGCCTCAAGCCCGGGGAATCATCCATACCTTTCTTCATCCCCATTAACCTGTACACACCACCCCTATGCATGTGGTATTATTCCATCATACTCATGTTCAGTCAACCCGATGTTTGTTCCGCGAAGGCCCTCTTTCAAGCTCAGGTGTTCTCACGTCGCGAACTCGTTCTTCTGGAGGATCAACTGCCTCGACTGTAGTATCCCAATGAATGTAGAATAATCGGCCTCGCCAGTTGACCGTATTGCCAAAGACGACTGCATAGGCCCAAACGGGGAAGGCAAGTCCTTCGCGTCCGATCCATGCAGCCAAGAATTCCAGGAACGGCCGGCTCTTAATTCCGCCTGGGTTAGCGGAGCCTTTGGCAAAATAAGGCGTGTGTTCGTCAATCTCCATGGTGAGACCGGAATGCAGACGTCGGTAACCGAGATAGTCTACAAGCATCCAAAGAATAACTATCGAAAACCAGGCAGTTGCCATAACGCTCCAAGTTTTAGGAATACCCCAAATATCGTTGAAGAGGGGCACAGTGGTAATCGCATAGGAGATATAGGTAGCGAATAGAAAGCATTCAGTGAACGGTTCAAGAACTGTCGCTGAGAGGACTGTATACTTCCTAGCCCTGAGCCACCGAGATCGCCGCGCTGCATAGGCTTGGACAGACATGCCCAACACTGGTTGAACTGCGATATCCCCCCAGACAAGCCCGTGGTTTCTGTAGCCGGGGAAATCCGTTTTCCACAGTATCTCGCCGATTAGATGATCTTCGCAGATATTGTGCGAGAAATAATCCACGCCTGTCGGAAGGTTCTTTTCTCCATCTAGCTTCGGATTCAATGCAGGATCCGTCGCTTGATCAAGCTGGGACTTGCGGAACATGTTGCTCTTGCCAACAGCGCATGGCGCTGCGCGGAGGGTGTTGATGGCACTGTAGAACTTAGCATGTGAAGTTGCCATGAACATCTCGTCAATACGTCCACCGCCTTGGATCAGAACCTTGGACTCATTGTGTACTTCCTCGTCGACCAAATCGTCAGCAGAGTGATCTTCCTCAGATGAAGCATCCAAGAGAGACTCACCTTCTGCCGCGAGTGGCGTGGAGTAGTCCATCAAATCAACAACAATGGGTAGCTGGTGGACAAATTTGTAGGGCTTGGAGGCGCCGCCGACTCTGTACCCCATAAGCTTGTCGACCATACGACCCAGAACCCCCTTCGCCATCCAGACGTTGCAGTCAACAACCCATACAATATCTCCCTTGGCCTCTCGGTACGCTCGGCTGAGATTTCGGATCTTGGGATTAGGTCCCATGTTGACGGTCTCGCTTAAAACATGGTCATCCTTCTCGAACAAAATACGCGCATCGATCGTGGGGAAATCCTCGATGACCTTCTGGAGGATGGGGTATGCTGGGTCGGAATCATTTTCGAGACAGAGACGGATC
The DNA here is from genome assembly GCA_013186375.1 of Fusarium aywerte. Classification (NCBI taxonomy): domain Eukaryota; kingdom Fungi; phylum Ascomycota; class Sordariomycetes; order Hypocreales; family Nectriaceae; genus Fusarium; species Fusarium aywerte. Next base: position 228,924 of record JABCQV010000046.1, read on the forward strand.
GAGAATTTGTCCTGCGGGTAGTCCTGTCGAAAGGACGCAGCGATGCAATCGTAGAGTTTGGGCTCTACGCCCTTGACGGGTCGAATGATGGTGACGTGCGGCGCATTTTGTCCAAGCTGAGAGGATAACGGGAGAGCAGGACGGTTCCTGAAGTTGTAGAGGCTTGTCTCGCGTGTCAAGAGAAGTTCGGACAGGTGATGATTGGAAAACTTACAGGGCACGCACACCAATGACGACAAGGGCGACGACAATGCTGCCAAGGAACAATAAAACTCCAGCGAGACACTCTATTAATGACCACATTGTAACACGATGGCGGAGGAGTGAGTTCTCGACTGAGCAACGGGAATGCCCGTTGACCTCGAATGGAAAAGAAGGTTCCTTTCTACAGGATACTCCTACTCCGTAAGGTAGGAGGTAGGGGAGTAATTAAACAGAGATCTGCGAGGGCATGTGGAGGGAGGTTGGAAAGAGAGCCCCGCTAGATCTTACTAAGGTAAATGAAGATTATGCTCTCAACATGTTGATTGTAAATTATAATGTTTGGCTTGATCAGAAATTGAAATATTGGAAAGAAGCTGTGACATAATTGTTCAATGTTTTTCATGTCTTCCCAATGTGTGTCGGCTCGTGAGAGCTACAGCTTCCATGAATCTTTCTGGAAGCCACCTGTTTGAAGCCGGGCCCCCGGCAATTACAACCATCATGCTGTAGTGACAAGGATCAATCTCAACAATTTATGAGCATTGGAATCGGGAGCAACACTAATTACACCTCTTTAGAGAAATCATCTTCCATCTCTTAGCCCCGTCTGAACATTTCACGTTCACTGGCAAAAGATGAGCTTGTACTGTAGAGTAGTCCAGTTGACTGCCGACGCCTTCTGTCATCGTACATCTCGTAGCCGCAAGGTATGAAGAAACAGGCTTCCCTGGCATACGGAAATACAGCGCTTATAGCTCCTGATCGGCGAGCCTTCCCGGCAGCAGTCCTGAACTTGAATTGAAATACTATCAACAGCTTACTTACAACTTTTACTGCCCCTGTCGACTGTGTTAATTCTCATTCAGTGTATGATGGACCGACACAACAGAGGCTAGTAACCGCGCCAACAAAAAACACATTTTTGACAAATTCACGCGGCTTGGAAAAGGTTCCTATGACTATCCTGGAGCTCGTTAGCTTCAAGTGGAAAGGCTGGTAGGTTCATCGAATCTCCGTGGTGGAGAGATTCCGAACAAAATGTGGCCTTGCGCACAAGGCATCAAAGTGGGGAGCTCCAATTCCAGAAAACCTCGACTTTTCTGCCCCCATCAACCTTTCTCCGTCATCATCCTCACAAAAAAAAAAACCAACAAAATCTCTCACAGCTCGTGGAAGCTTTTGTACCTCAGGTCGAGCTTTACACTTGAGCAATTAACATTGTTCACCCTTCGAGGTTGAGCATTGTCTTGCTGTGAATGGCCACGAGGATTAATTCCCAGCCAGCATCGTGCCTGGGCCACGTCCTAGATAGGTAGGTTTTTGTCTTTGTCAAGCTTTTCTTTTCCTTCTCAAAATTCGGTTGCACGGAGCATATCTTCATGCTTCGAACCCTGTCGGAGCCTTTCATTTGAGCTTCGTGATGTTGCGGTGATGACACCATATCAAAATGCTTAGAGAATCCATTCATTTGGTCCTCCCATGAAGCCTTGATAATATAGACTACAACGGTATCTGAGCAACACAACACATTTGGTTTCTGTTTATCTCTTTCCTACTGAGATCTCAGCTAACATCTGTCGAAAGACCAAGATGACCCCGAGAAATGGCTGAGATTCAATCATCAAATACAGAGCCCGTTGGTACCCTGCCTACCACGGATTCCGCCGGCCAACGGCAATCCCAGCAGCGAGGGCCATCATTGCATCAGATCTACGCCCTTCCGGCACCGATCCGCACATTCCCTTTGCCGGCCTTTTATCCGAACAACCCCATATCCTTCTTCCATGTCGCGTATGCGTGGTTAGGCCAACTATGGTCTCCGCCCAAGGCGGAACCTTCGGTTGTGCACAATGGAACATGGTCCGCCGCTACATCTTCCGTTCACATTACGGACGATGTTTCTACCCGAGCTTTGTGGGAGCAAGGCTTCTATGGAAAGGGTAGTCTAAGTCGTAGTGAGCCAAATTGGCTCAAGCGTGAGCAGGTCCGACAAGGACTTGCTGATGCACATGTTAGCGAAATTATGACTGTGCAGAGACGTGAAGAACGTATGCGCGCCAAGTGGGAGCGTGCACGTCTTGAGCAGGAGGCGATTAGAGAGACTAGATTGAAGGAAGCGGAAGAAGCAAAGGCGAGAGAAATTAAGGCACGAGAAGCCAAAGCCCTAAAGGCCAAGGAAAAGGAATCACGGGCCCAAGAGTCGAAAGACATTGCAGCGCCCAAGTCTGCCAAGTCAATCTCACCATCCGCCGCTCTTCCGACCTACGAGTCACCTGTCAGCCCTGCTGCACTTCTTTCTTTACCCAACTCATTGGTAGACCTTGTTCAGCCTAAGGCTATCCAGCCTGTCACACCTGCCGTTCCTGTACCAACCCACGCTTCACCCGTGTGCCCTGCGACGCTTCTGGCTTTGCCAAACTCAGCGACGGCTCCCATCAACGAGCCTACAGATGAAAAACCTGAGGATGGTCTGAATGTTCTAGGGATCTCTGGTGCCCAAATGTCTGGGCTGGGTCTGTCAGTGGATACAGCGCGTTCCAACTCAGTCAATGGAGTTGTCACCAATGGCACCGCCTCTGTTATCAGTTCCTCATCTGATGACGAAGACGCTATGAAGCCGAAGACGCGCCGCAAGAGCGTTCGATTTTCTCCCACTGTCGAGTCCACCACGTTTCACTTCGCAGACCCTCCGAGCCCCAAGCGTGCAGAGTCCAATGGGAAGCTCAATGGGCTGGTCGACACCCGCCCCATCTCACCGGTGGCATTGAACGGACGAAAGGAGTACGTTTCAAGCGAAATTGCAAACAAACCTGTCCTAAAGAACATGGAACATCTCCAGCTTATGCCTGAGGAGGCTTTCTTCCTGAGCTTTGGTTTGGGAGCCTTACAAGTCACTGACCCTGCTTCTGGCTCTCAGTTGTCATCGCTGGATCTGTTGAGGCTTTTCCGACAGCACTCGTACTTCCCCCCTCGTGTCGAGGCTGAAGACGCTGCTCTTCAACCCGATGACAACTTCCTGGTTCACTATGCTGTATATCACCACTTCAGATCCCTTGGTTGGGTCCCTCGTGGCGGTATTAAGTTCGGTGTTGACTGGTTGCTGTACACCCGAGGACCTGTGTTTGATCACGCCGAGTTTGGATTGATTGTCGTTCCGTCTTATTCTGATGCTCTTTGGAAAGAGGCTGGAAAGCAGAACCCACAGAAGACTTGGCAATGGCTCCACGGAACTGTGCGCGTCCTTTCGCATGTCACCAAGAGTCTTGTACTGGTTTATGTGGACGTGCCGCCTCCATCGAAATTCGAGAAGGCTCTTGAACAAGGTGTCGCTGAGGCCTTGAAACTGTACAAAGTCAGAGAAGTGATGGTCAAGCGATGGTCAAGCAACCGCAACAGAGGATGATGATTCAACGCTTAATGAGCAAATGGTAAATGGTTCAAGATATGTGTATTATATCGGTGGATAACATGATGGATGTAAAACAGGCGACAAGGCGTTTATGATCTATTGTACAGCACAATATTCTGTATTATGACATCAAATCAATACATGGTCTTGAGACCAAGATATGAACTCAAGCTTATCATTCGTTCCTTCGTGCATGTATGCTGTAAAAACTATTGTGAAAGGTTGTCCTATCTCATAACCACACTTCATCTCATGAGCCCATCTCTTGCTTCTGAGGGAAGCCATCACTGGGTCCAACTCAATAACGCGGGGTTTGAGCCGAGAAACCCCACATGAAGCAATGCTTCCCATCCGGCCGAGGTAAGGTGTAAGTAGCCAATATAGATTCTTCTCTTCGTTACACAAAGCCTGACTTTACTCATCTCGTACGATTCTTGCTTGTTTCTTCTACTCCTTGTTCATTGAGTCTTAGCGTGTTGCATAGAAGCGATAGAAGCTAGTCAAACTCGCTCATCATGTTCTCTCGTCGACTAGCAGCTCAAAGCTGCAGAGCGATCCCTCGTGGAATCTCATTCAACCGAGCAAGTGCTCAAAGATTCATCACCTACAGAAAGGGTACCAGCACACCGCCCGCTTTCGAACCAAGGAACTCCTTCCAGGCCAAGAATGATAGTCTCACCATCTCTAGCGGCGACCGCTTCATTCAACTCCAAGAGAAGAACGGCGGCGGCTGGACGAGATTAGACGCCATCCTCCTTCGCGACAGCTGCACTTGTACAACATGCGTCGATACAGCTTCTGGCCAAAAGAGCTTTGCGACAACGGCTATACCTTCAGATATCGAGATCGACCAGATCCGCTCAACGTCTGATGGCGTGGGCATCTCGTTCAGGAATGACATGTACAAAGATCACGAGATGATTCTTCCCTGGTCCTCCATCGATAAAGCACTCGGCTACATAAAAGTTGACAAGATGCCTTATCCACGACAAGACAAGGTGTATCCCAAAACAGGTCGGACGTTCTGGGACAGAGACACCATTCAGAAGCGCGTTCGCAAGATCGACTATCACGAATTCATGAAAGGTTCCGACGCTTTCTGGCACACGCTTCTCGATCTGTCAAATCTGGGGCTCGTGTTTTTAGAGAACGTGCCGCACGACGAGAATTCCATCGTCAACATCACCACGCGCATCGCCAACATCAAAGAGACCTTTTACGGTCGTACATTTGACGTTCGCGCAAAGCCAGATGCCGAAAACGTGGCCTACACGAGCGGCTACTTGGGTCTTCACCAGGACCTATTATATCTCGAGAGCCCGCCTGCAGTCCAGCTGCTTCACTGCATGGAAAACTCATGCAACGGCGGAGAATCGCTTTTCAGCGATGGTCTCTTTGCAGGAAAGCTGCTCTGGCTACACGATTGTCCGACGGTGAAGAACCTAGCACGAATTCCGATTCCGTACCACTACGAGAAGCACGGATACTTTTACCGCCAAAAACGCTCGCTATTTGATGTCGGTCCCAATGGGAACCTCGCTGGTGTGTACTGGAGCCCGCCTTTCCAGAACCAGTTCCAGGTTCCTGCTGTCGATGCGCGAGCGTGGCTTGAGCCAGCGAAGCTTTTCGACGGGTTGATCAATGACCCTGATGCCATGTACGAGATGAAGATGAAGCCTGGAGAGTGTGTTCTCTTCGATAATACGCGGATTATGCATGGACGGAATCAATTTGACGTGGGTGGTGGGTCGAGATGGTTGAGGGGAGCGTATATTTCGAGAGAGGATCTTGTGAGTCGTGCGTTGCATGTCCCTGAGGAATTGGCGACAGAGTATCGAGCTGGTAAGGAGTGGAGTCGTGAGAAGGAAAATGAAGACCTGAAAGAGTCAAAGTGGTTTAGTAAGGTTGGGGAACAGGTTGATAGGATGGTTGAAGGGCTGAACAAGAAGGGTGCTGCGAGGTTGGGTCGAACACATTATGATGTATTGAAAAGCTAAGATCGGTCAAGACATAAAATAAAGCAGCGCATGGTATAGCGAGGCTGTAGATTACAAATTGGTTGAATTAAAAGCTCAGATGCTAAGAACTACTTTTCCGGTTTCCTATTCCGAGACGCCTAACCGATCCCGATTAATAACGTGGGTCATGAATCATCCCTCTTCAGTCATCACTACTTCTCTCAATCAATGTCTACCACTTCTTGGCCTCAACACCCTCGGGAGGGACGGTCTCAACCTTTCGGTCTTTGACGTCGTTCCAATCTGTGCTGAGACTGGTGCCGTTGCTCTCAGTGAAACTCTTCATCATGGCTCGTTGCTGCTCGGGAGTAGCACCCTTGAAAAGCTTCTTGAAGAAGACGTTAACATCCTTTTCTTCATCAGAATCAATATCTTCGCCAATGGTGTCCCAGTTCTTCTTCCCGGTCTTGGCAGACGTAGGGTATACAGTAGCGGAGTCGGAAGTGGACTCGGAGGCGGCAGGGGCCTTTCCTTTGTCCTTGGTGACAGTTGGTGACTCCTCCTTAACGGTCGAAGCCTCTGATAGGGCACTAGCAGCGTCCATAGCCTTCTTGCGGGCTTCCTTGAGAACTCCGAGCTTTCTGTAATTAAAGTCAGTACGAGTTCTCACAAGATAGGTTTGCGTACGTACTCAGTCTCTTCAGATGATGCCGCAGCGGAGGCTGTGTTATTTTCTTCATCCTTCTTGAGTTGTTTCCACATTCCAGGAGTCTTCTTTTTGAGTGTAACCTCAACTTTGTTGGGAGTGACCCTGTATGTTGAAGTGTCGGTATTGATAGAGGCCCATGTGTGGAAGCTCAGACATCCCTCAGAGCCATTTGGCCAAACGATAGGGTCAAGTGAAACAAAATCGTCCTTGAACACAACTTGAAGTTTCTCCTTGTTGACTTTTTTGGAGAAAATAGACACTGACATGGTCTCATTGTTCTGGAATTCCTGGATTCGTGGGGGGGAGTTGTCAACCTCTGCAGGCTTAGTAGAAGTTTGCGTAGCAGCAGGAGCTTTGTCATCGGATTTCTTCATTCCCAAATCTGTCAAACCCGCCAATTCCTTCAACTCAGGCTTGATGCTTGTGGTGAGCTTGCGTGCAGGATCGTCCTCGGGGAGCTTCTCCATAGCAAACAGGATTTGCATGCGCAGAGTGCTAGCCATACGCCAATCTTTGTAATTGGCAGGGTCCTGGGGCTGGAGCGAGGGGCCTTTGGGTTTGTTCACCTCATCGGTGGCTGACTCCTCCTGTGCATCTTTCAAGGTCACTTTGTAGAAACCATTCTCGTCGCATTTGGCCTTGGCTGGGTCCTGCTTTTCGACAGCAGGGAAATTCTTGACTAGGCGCATGGCGTATACGCAGCATGCATCGGCGTTTGCATATTGTCCGAGACGAAAGTAGGCCACAGCACGTCGGTAGTGGGCTTCAATGAGGAGCGGTCGCTTGTTCCTGTCATATGCGGAGTGCCAAGCGAGATTGGCGTCGTCCAGTGCCTCCTGGAACTTCTTGTGGTGAATGAGAGCCTTTGATCGGGCGACGAGCCACTGAGGGTTCTTGGAAGTCTCGAGAGCGGTTGTAAGCTTATCGATGGCTTCGTCCCAGTTGCGGGCTTCGGCGGCAGCGAGACCCTGCTGGGCCAGTGTAGTGTACGACATGGTGGGCAGGCACTGAGCAGTAGGCGTATCGATGTGATAGAGAGAAGAAATTGAAAGTGCCTTTGATTGAAAGACGCAGTGTCTGTAGTTTGCTGTTACATGCAAGGCAGCAGTGGGAAACTTATTAAAGGCTAAAGGCTGAAGTTGGAGATGGTGGGTTCTGGAAGCTTTGGTGGGGCAGGCGGGCATGAGCACGATGCACCTCACCTTCTCCGAGTTAGTGCAGGCGGCAAGCAAATTTGGTATATAAGAAGTTATCATACGACTCAGAAGCAGTCTTTTAACACAGGTAATGGAATAATGGATAGGCAGGTATAGGTTTAAAGCTATTCTAAGTTAGTTGTATTTGATTGTTATCATATTTTGCCTGCAGTCGAGGTCGGAGAACTAACGTAGATGCTCTTGGGTAGATCATGGCTTCGACTATCTGCAGACTTACAGTAATGAAACGCAGAGAAGATGCCCTAAGAATAAGATAAGAACCTAAACAGACACCCTGATTTAGGCTATCTTTAAACAAAATGCCCCATTCCTTTTGTCTCTTGCATTATAATTTAGAATTATAGAAGTTTCCTGCTACCCTAAATGTAATTAGTAGGAACTGCCTTCTTTATTTGCTCATTGAGTGCTGGGTAGTCACCCCTTCGTTTGTGAGGAAGGATCCCGTCTCTCAATGGTTGTACAAAAACGCCCGCTTCCATCTTCAACTTCGTCTATACAATTCTCCTCGATTCATACCATCTGTTTCCAGCCTGTCATCAACGCGCCGACCGTGCACCTGCATCGATTGCCAAAACCACACGTTGACCTCACGCTTCCCGTATCACGCTCCATTCTTGCGATCAGGATGCTCGCCGCCACTTTCACTACAGCTCCACAGCCTAGCTACGAGCCTCCAGAGGGACGAGTACAACGACAAGAAGTCAGATGAAGGCTCGTGATGCCCTCTATTGCGTAATCTGGGAATCGAACCCAGGGCTTGTGGATTCACGCCGACTGCTGAGGGAAGGCTGATTGCCAATCGCCCAGCAGGATATGCTAACCTGATTGATCAGCTGTCACACATCATAAAGTTCCATAAGCTTTAGGGGGACTTAGGAAATACGTTATCTGAAAGTATTATCGCTAGGCGGCGAACGAGACAAAACTTCTATTATTTAGTCTAGGTATGTCCTAAACCTTCATAGTCTGATACCATTCTAAATAACCTATGAAGAGGTCATCTCCTGACCCAAATAATACAGCATGAAAAGAAAGCCAGCAAAGCTCAGTCCGCAAACAAGCACCCAAAATAAATGGTGAGCCAAGTTGCCCATATGGGTAGCGCAAGGGCTCACAATCAGGCGAAGAAACTGGTGAGCACGATACGACAGAGTAGGTGCTGCTTGCGTCCCTACATCTGATGATTGTGATTCCTTGGGCACACCCAATGGTGCTGCTTCTTTCTCTTTACATAGTAGCAACTCCACTTCATTCCAGGCGACGGCTCTGTGACCTTCGAAGCTGTTGTGCGCTTCTTGAATGCTTCTCTTCTCAAGTGCATCTAGCTCCGCTCGGCGTGCAGCTATGTCATCAAGGGTACTCTCAAGTTCAGTATCGAATCGGCATTTCAGCTGAGAAAGCGAATGAAGCCGAGCCTTTATGGAGTCTCGAATCATTTGAAGCGTGCTCAGGGCATCCGGGTCTCCAAGAATAATGCAGAGTGCAACGGCGTGGCCTGCCAATAAAAGGAGATTGTTGCCAGCGAGCGGCTGGCGATGAACAGCGAGGTGACGGATTTGTTTGCCCGAGCTTAAGAGGTCCACCAGGGGAAAGCCCACCATATCAAGCGCTACGTCTTCGTAATTCTCCATGAGCTTCTTCCCAAGATGGCACATCCAGATGTTCAACTCTCCCGCTTCTGGACAGTCCCATTGCATGCTTTCAAGGATTTCAGGCATGTTCTCCTTGGCAAAGTCGAAGCATGTGCGCTCCAATACAGTTTGAATCCGCTTAAGAATGAGGTGTTGTATTTTGAAAGGTGGCCGAAGCTCCTCACCAGATTCTACCGAATGCCCATTGTTGACTTGTAACTTCTGAACATGTTCGTCTTGCTCAAGCTTTGCAGGCTCTGTCACCTTGATAGGGTCCGGAGATATTCCCAGTAAGGAATCGAGGTTGGCGAAGGCGACGCCCTTCGACTCCGCCATCGGGTCTGAGAGCAGCTCCTTGACTGGCTTAGGACTTTGTTGCTTGGGTTCGACCATTTTCGGTTCGACCATTTTGGGCTTGGGAACAGCGGGCTGAGATTTGTTAGGTTCCGGAGTTGGAGGTGGTGATGGTTCTCCCTTGGCAAAGCGCATATTGGCAATGTTCTCAGACTCGAAGACTCTGGCTTCCAGTAACATGCGAACAGTCTTCACAACTTCGTCTTGGCCGTACTTCACATGCACCGTCCGGGTGGCAGGGATGTTTCGTGTGTCGTTGATGCGCTCTTGAATCCTTTTAAGCTTTCGCAAGTTTGCGTATTCCTTGCTGAAAATATTCTTGTAGGCGACGTAGATTTCCTTTTCTCCGTTTTTGGTAAGGACCATCTCGAAGGTTCGATAAGGAAGATGCCCTGGGCTTCGGGCGCAAAAAGTAAAAGGTTGAAAAGCCGGTATTAGGGGGAGAGGTTGAAGGGGTTAGATATGATGAGAATAAAGCAGTTTGCTTTGGGACAAGCGAATATCTCAATCCTGACGCAAGAAATAGCAAACACACTCTAATGCCGCGTTAGGACTCTGGGTAGTGGATAAGTGAAGAACAAGGGTCATGTTGAAGAGAACAAAGGAGCGGATGAAGCCCAGCTTTATGTGAACTGATGCTCATCTCTTCTTCTGCCTCCTAGAAAACTGTATAAATCCTGCGGGTGGCAGCCAGTGTTGGCCAGCTGTGGTCGTTATATGGCCGCATATCTCCATCGCTGCGCCTCAGCAGCTTCTCATCTGAAACCAACATGCATACATACATACACACATGGCCGACCCAACCACGTTAACATGAATCGAAATGAATGGGAAAATTAAAATACCTGATTTACATCAGTTAATTGATATCAAGTTTTAATGAAGGGCCTTGTCGCATCTTTCATGTATCGTATCCATCTATGATTTCTTAACACCATTCTCCCCCACCGCCCAGCTAGGGACAAGTTTTTCTTCAGGGAACCTCTTGGCAAACATGCCCAGGGCCTTGATGGTAAAGGTAAACTTGTAGTTGGGATAAGAGATCATGCATGATTTGTTAAAGACACCCTCGATGGACTCCTGCAGCCACTCTCCATTAGGCTGTTGGCGATCCATGATCAACTGGATGCCTCTCCTGAGGGGCTCCACATGGGGATACTCAGCCTCCATCAGGCCGATCAAAGCCCAGGCTGTCTGGACTACAAGGGATCCTGAGGGATGTTCGACATATTCCATGGTTTCGCAGGCCTATGCATGTTAGTAATGACCTGTAGAGGATTTCTGGCTTACATACCTTGTAGCTTTCTGACCAGCCACCGTCGGCCCTCTGCTTGGAGAGCAGAAAGTCACAGCCACGCCTTGAGTTTTCACCTGTAGTGTATGTCTGGCCGATGTGCTTCATACTCTCGAGCGCAAACATGCCAGCGTAAGTAAAACAGATACCCCAACTTCCGTACCAACCGCCATCAGGACGCTGGTTAGACTTGATCCACTCAGCGGCTGTTCGGATCAAAGTCTTAACTTCCTTGGTGCGATAATCAGGCCAGTATTTGTTGAACAAAGACAGAGCTGTCACGCAGGCTGTTGTACATTCAGGGTAGTCATACTCGATCATGATACGACCAAAGACCTCGGCGGCGTTCAGCATTTCTAGCCACTCGCCTCCTCGGCGCCTTTCGTAAGAAGACATGCCGCCATTGTCATTCTGATATAACAGCAGGGTATCAACAGCGTCGAATAGCCTTCGCTCTTCAAGGACTTCAGGAAGGCCTCCGACCTTCTGTAAAAGGATGATGGCCTTCATTGCTTCGGAAATACAGTCGCTGACACCGTAGCCCTGATCCTTGTTGCTAAATGGCCAGCCACCCTTTCGAGGTTGACGGTAACAGACTTCCTGGTCAACACAATCCTCTCGAATCTGCTGTCTCTCCAGATAATGCAGCGACTTCATCAACATAGGTCGCCACTTCTCATCCTTGTGAAGACCGGCTTCAAAGACCGCTTGAATCAAGAAGGCCGTATCCCAGCATTGGACACCATTAGTGCCATTGACCAGCATGCCTTCGTCCTTGACCCAGAGGAACTCCTCAAGCCGCTGAATGTGTCTTTGAACACCGTAGTTATCTGGACCGTCGCGAGCGTAGCACATGACTGTGTTCATAGTGGCGTTGACAGGCGCCAAGCATGCATAGTCTGTGTTAGCGTCCTCCATATCAACTTGCTTACTCGACCAGGCCTCTGCTTTTTCCTTAAGAACGTTGGGTCGCAAATAAGGGTTCCAGACATTAACAATCAGCCAGTTAGCTGTGTTGAGTAGCCATGACTTTGGGTGATAGTTGTCGACGACACCGATGTCGTTGCGGTGCTTTATCCACTTGATCTTGGTGTAATCTTCAACGAAGACTTCCTTCCTCAGTGATCGAATAACGTCTGTCTCTTCACAACTCCATCGCTTTGAGTATAACCAACCCATTGGGAGAAAAACCATCCGAATGTGAATCCACCATCGCCATGGCGCAAAAGGAACCCAATCGGGAAGAAGCCAAATTTCTGGCGGCACAGGATTGACGATATCCCAATCCATCACTCCTAGAACAGCCATCCAGAATTTTGCCCAGTGCGGCGCATACAATGCTCCTCCCATCTTATAAAGGGTACCTCTAGCCTTGACCAATACAGGATCATCGGGTTTAACGCCAACAAGACGAAGGGCTACGTAGTTCATCAAGGTCCCAAAGACGCTGCTCTCGCCTTCGATATGTAGACCCCAACCGCCATCTTCTGGATGTGCTCGTGCGGAGATGTATTTGTAGATCGCGGTCGCTTTCGCCGAGGAAACTGGCGTCCTGGTCACATACCAGGTGATGACCACACAGGGTAGGAGAAACATAGGGCCGCCATATTCGCAGCCCCAATGACCACTGGGTAGTTGAAGTTTTTCGAAGAAGTCGAGGCCATTCGCGGCGGCGGCCAAAGGGTTATCGGGTTTGGGGAGATTGGGAAGATCCTATAATATCATCATATTAGCTTCAGCTTGATCAGGGGGAGCAAACTATGCGCACGCACCAGAGGAAGGTTCAAGTACCACTTCTCAGCACAACTTTGGGGCCATTCCTTCGTAGCGTCGTCGTCCTCAAGGTAGTGCCACGTGTGGCGGCTGTCGTCGTCCTTGAGCCTCCATCGTGTCTTGTCCAACTCTGATCCGATGCGCGGCTGCTTAGGGAATGGCTGGCCCTGTTTCAATAGTGGTTCGGACTCAGTGTCAGCAGCGCGCTTACGTGACTTGAGCGCGCTAGCGTCACGTCCACTAGAATTTGCGACCATATTTGGAGAAGCTTGAGGTTCTCAATGGAACGCAGGAGTTGAATAATTGAAGGGAAAGTAGTGGAGTGATGTTGAAATAAACCCCTTGCCAAATCAAAGCCAAATCAATTGAGAGGCACAAGCACATGCTTTAACCTACACTAACACGGAACCGGAGTTAAAACAACTTGGGCTAGAGGGAGGGCCCGCGGACGCCCGGTAGCACCTGCCCGGTACGGGGTTCAGAGAGATCAAAACGCCCCGATTTTAGCGGTCAAGCCCCTGAAAATCAATTCGGGCGGGCGCGGGATTGGCTCCAAGCACCCTCCACAAAGACGACATCACATTGCAACTCTGCGTATTCGGACAACGTCTTTCATCGACCGACCTACAAACACTTGAGGAAGATCATCACTGAGCTGAGAAGACTCTCCAAACGTCAAGTGATCATGGACGAAGAAATAGATTTTTCTCAATCGATTGCTACACCAGAATTGTCTCAAAGCCGTCAAACTAATCTCTCATCATCAGAGACAGTTAACCATGCTGATACGAATACGACAATTAGCAACACGAATGCTGGAACGGTCGTAACTCGCATTGAGAGCATATTCGAGCAAATCATCGACGCTTTAGCTGCAGGCCAAGAGCTGTCAATTGCATTTACCAGGAGGACCTCTCGTCGGGCTGCAAATGCGCCGCCAGCACAGGTTCACTTCCCCGGTCGCAATCAGCAAGAAGCTATCAAGTTTGGTAACATTTTGCGACGTCTGCATGTTGCTTAACTGACATGCCGCAGCACGCATCCTTCTTATCCTTCAACTTTCACATGATGCTCTTGTATCTGGTACAATTCTAACCAAGCGGTTAGTTAGTTGTGCCTGATTGTAAAAGTTTACTAATAGCTTTAGCCATATCTTTTACCAACACCAAGACCTCTTCGAGAAGCAAAAGGAAGTGGACGAGCTTGTCGATGATATCGCGTTCGCTCTCGGTATCAGCCGTACAGACTTGAATATTGTGCGCTCATCAATCGGACTCTTCTAAACATTGCCGCTAACTGTAGCAGGTTGCTGCTTCGAAGGGGTTATTGGCTGGGCCATTAACCATAAGTCTCCATGATGGCAGTACGCTGAATCCTTGTTTGGGGGATCTGGTAGGTTCAGGCTTCACATGGTATCATTTATCAAGCTGATTGAATCAGGGAGTTGCCATTCCGACTGTCCAGACCATCTCTAGCATTGACATTCACGATGCCAGATAGATTCTGGTCGTGGAGAAGGATGTAAGAGCCGAAACATTTGCCTTGACGATGAAGATACTGATACTCAGCCATCCAGGCCGTCTTCAGATCACTCTGTTCTTCTCAGTTTTGGAAGACATCTTTATCTGGACCCGGCGTGATTGTCACTGTACGTAGTCCACGACCTCTTCGCGACGCAGGCTTACCAAAACAGGCCAGAGGGTACCCTGACTTGACCACTCGTTCGTTCTTGAACTTTGTCAGCAGAAGATGCCCACAGTTACCAATATTGGGATTGTTCGACTACGACCCAGACGGAGCGAAGATTCTGCGATGTTACCGATACGGATCCGACAGATTGAGCCATGAAGCTGATCTCGGCACTGGAACATTGCAATGGCTAGGTATAAGGTCGATACATCTCTTTCGAGGTTATACTGGTGCCTCATCAGCCAACATATCCAGTCAGTCTTCGCAGGCCTCCATTACCTCTACCTCATGTCGCGAACCTGTCTCCTATATGAGCACTAGGGAGCGAGCCGCGGCGATCTCGACTCTCGATAAAGTCGCTAATTCAGCAGCGAGTGAGACTGAAACATCGGAGATGAGGCGTGAGCTGCAGCTGATGATAGCTCTTGGAGTCAAGGCTGAGATTGAATGGCTGGATGAGTCTGGAGATCTATTCTCATGGCTTGATGGTGAGATTGGCGAGATGTTAGTTAGTGATGTGCTCTAAAGGCCGTTACATCTCGATGGGTGTCGCACAGTGTCAATATTCTCTTAGAGCATTACCGTAAGATCTGTCTCTAATACCATCATTCAAGATGATCAAAAAGAAGACTTGACTACCCTGCATTGATCCACCCCCACACTGTGCGAAAATAGCGGGGTATCTACCCACACAGTCCCCTCATCTCACAAAATTTTATATCCTTGACACTGAATCATCACCAAGAGTATCATCATGGCCCCCAAACTCACAGAAGACGAGATCGATGATCTCATTTACTTTTCACGGGCTGGAGAGCAGGAGGATTTGACTGAGACCATCAAGACCCTGGCTGAGCGCGAGAATGCCAGCCCTGCTGAGATTGTTGCGGCTGCGCAAGATGCTTCCAACAAGTCTACATGTTTGCACATGGCGACAGGAAACGGTCATCTAGGTAAGTGATGGAGATCCCTACAATTTAGGGGCTTAGGAAACCTCAAGACCTGAGTCTTGAGTTCTCAACAGTCGGGTAAAATCAAACTAATGCTTACCAGAAATTGTCCGCCAACTCATTCAATACTTCGACAACCGACCAAAGGAGCAAAAGCAAGCCTTCTTGGACGAATCTAACGAGGCTGGAAACACCGGTCTTCACTGGGCGGCCCTAGGTGGTCACCTCGACGTCATCAAACTCCTTCTCGAGCAGGGTGCTTCTCCCGCGCTCGCCAACGAGCAGAACTACGTCCCTCTTGACCTGGCCTACTTTAACCACAAGAACGAAGTGGCCGAGTACTTTTTGTCCACTGCTAAGAAGCTAGAAGACAAGAACCAACAAGAGGGTGGCTTGGACGCTGCTGTTGGCTCAGTTGAGATTGAAGATGATACCAAGGCCGAGGACAAGAAGGAGACTTCGTAAGGTCTTGAAGGGATGGTATGTGTTGGAAAAACGGGCTCGGAAGGATAAGATCTAGATGGTGAGGCTGGAAAAGGAAAAAGGAAAAGGAATAGGAATCGGGAGTTTAGAACATATATGAGAACAACGAAAACACTTTCACATCACCTATCACCAGGGCGTATTTCTTGGAAATTGACCAGGATATATCACTCTTCGAAGAACAAAGTAGAAGAGTCTGGAGGTACACTTGTTGTTCCTAGTCCCCGAATTTCCAAATTTTACGATGATACAGGTTGGAAAGTCTCTGAAAGGACATTTTCTGGCTTTTTAGAAACAATGACAATGTAGGTAACACGACAGGGCCTAGGGAGTAGTATGACCAAGAGACAGGACCAGCCCATCTATTTCAACTGTTACTTACCTTACTTCAAACCTCTAATACTTACCAATCTTGACCAAAGGAAACTGAAGCTCTATGCCCCATGAACCTAACAGGCTTTACCAACGGTTGGCAAACTCCATGTAGATTTGCGTTTGATGCCGCGTACAATAAACGGTCTCAGGATCAGCAACTCTGAGACCACAGCCAAGTCTGTCGCAAGTGTGCGCAGGACAGTAAATCGAATACTGAGAGCTGTTCTTGGTAGTTGATACATCCAAGAGACAGTGCCATTCCGTCGCATTGCAAGTATGTTTCTTGCAGAACATCCCTTGACGTCCATCGAGAGAAACCATGGCGAGACCTTTACACGGTCCCGACGCACAAATGGTGTCTGACTGATAATCAGCTCTCTCTTCGTGGATCTGTTTTAGCGTTTTGCTCTCCCTGCAACTCTCCACGCCCTCTACAGAGTAGCTTTCGGTACCGTGGTCCATCTCCTGTAGCTCTTCTCTGAGCTCTTTGAAAATTCTTTCCTCGTTTGAGATGAGCTTGCCCTTTTCCTCTGCGCACTTCTGACAGTCGCCTCCAATTTTTGCAATGGTGTATTGCTCTTGTACCAACTGTCTTACCAGTCTAGCCTCTGATCCAGGCTTTGTGAGGTTGACTTCTTCGGCTACACAGCCAAGGAAATCGTCACATCGGAAAACTGCCTGAGTTTGCAACCGATGAGGGTTGTCAGAGGTGGAGCAAGAGAATTCGAGTTCCATGTAGTGACACATAATTCCAGAGTTTTCAAACGATAAGGTAAAGTAATTGGATGACTTAGAACAGTGGTCTAAGGTGAAGGAAGATGCTTTGAGATGGGAATGCTGAGCCGCTTTGGCCATCTAGAGTAGAACAAACCTGTCCTTATATATGTAAAGTTAATGTCGGCTTTGTTCTTCCTGTAACATAACGAACAATCGATCCCCGGTCTTGTTCGTAGAAACAATCCTTGTTGGCGAGTATAAAGCATTGTTCATGTCATAGGTAGATGCAGAACATGAAATCAAAGACAAACGATATTGTTATCATCTTGGCAATCTCAAACCATGGCCCTGGTTCGTTTCGGTGCATAACAATACGACGTCAACCATTAACTACACATGAATAACTTAGTTATGTGAGTTCGAAGGAAAATTCCAAACTGCAGCTGTTGTCTCACAAAACTGCCGAGTGTTAGAATCAGCAAAAACTCCATATCTCGTCCTCGCTTTTAAATTTCCAGGCAGTAGCTTTACTCGTTACAAAAAGAGAGAAACTTCGCTTGCTCATATCGGTTACATATGAGTATAGGGCACAGTATTTGGAAGAATTTGACAGACTATTAGTCGTAGAATTTTGTTTATCTCCGCTTAGCTCATCGAAATGATCGACTATATTCAATCTCTTTAGTCAAGTGGGATTGTGTTTGTGCTCGGCATCACATTCATTGGTAACTACTGGCCTCAACAGAACTCACAATACGTCTTTTAGTTATTCTAAATCTTCCCGAACGGCCCAACTAGCTGTTATCTCACTCAATTACAGAAAAATAAAACCGACGCACGGCTTGCTGTAGACGTTGTTTAGTGGGATCACTACCATATCCAAAATCACAGTCCAGGCATTTCCTCGTTAAATTTGCGTCGCTGACTCTGGAATGCTGATATTGTCTTCTGAAAACTTTTGTATTGATAACCTTTCAAATCTACAATGGAAATGATTCAAGGCCCTAGAGGGTCAAGCTTCTAATGCCGTATAAGAGCTTGAATCACGGAAATCAAGTTTGTATGTGCGCTGGCAAACGCGGGCGGCATGTATTGTCGATGGGCGTCAGGGGTTGAATTGTTATAGGAATGGCGGCGAGAACCCTCCTCAACCTCTCCATCAAGGTATCTAAAATATTACCCATCAGTAAAGGGATTCGATGCAAGAACGCAGTCATTGTACAATACAGAATAAAGACCATTCGAGACGTAAGTTTGATTGTGGATTTGGGTAAAGCAACAATGTCGATCTTGGTCCGTCAAATGTGACACTGGCGGCCTTGTGACTCCAGCAACTAGTTATCTAAGAGAGTCACGTACCTGTTCGCTGCAGGATGTCTTTTGCATATAATGACAGCATTCATAGGCATTCTTCTGGACTTTGTGTTGATGAATAGTCGTACAGTGTGCTGCGTCTCGTCACTCAGAGCAGACCCTACATTTCTTGACCATGCATTGGCGAAGGTTCCGTACAATGCTTTGGATGTCTCTGCGTCTCCTATAATTGCTGTTCAGGATCGGTATGCTTTCAAAATGGCTGACTACTCTATCGACGATGACCTCATTGTAGGATTCCCAAACCATGCGACATCACACTTTGAAATTGATACCCAAGGTTCATTTCATTGTTGAGAACGAGGACACGGCCACGGGTCTTGACGAGCGTCATGCAAGGTATTATGGCATAAAAAATAGTCGTGGGGTTTGAAACCACATGTTGTATAGACGACTGCGGTGACTTTGGGTGGATTGACGGGAGAGGCCATCAGGGTTCTCGCCCACCGAAACCCTTTTATTGGTACGGATACACCTTGAGAGCATCACGACCTACTCACAAAATCCCATTTAACATCTCCAACTATTTTGAAGATTATTATTGAGTATATATGACATTTGGCCGATATATCACACTATAACATGGAGCAGCCTGTCGAGGATAACCCCCACTGCCACCATCACCATCATCATCTGCAATTCCATACTCATCATCATCACCATGGCCCTCCTCAAAATGTCCCAAGGTCTATGGGACAGCACAATAAGTTTCACTACAAGTTTGTTTCCCTTGAATACCTTGACTTGCTTCATTTATTGACTTGGATTTAGTAATGTTCCTTCCACAATATCTCAATGGCCGTGGATTATCGAATTATGCAATCAAGTATCGAAAGAGCTTCGAAAGAATATAGATTGGATTGGTATCGAACCCCCCGCCTCAAGACCGACAAAGATGCTGGATTACGCCTGTGGCAATGGTGTGGCATCTCGTGTAAGACCAGCCCTGATAACATCGTCGCTGTAAATTCATACTAACCGACTAGGCACTTGCACCTTTCATGTCCACAGTTAGAGGCGTAGACATCTCATCCGCAATGGCAGAACAATACAACGAGATGGCCCTTAGAGCAGGCTACACTCCAACCAAAATGCACGCCGTGCAAGGTGACATTATCGAGCCCGGATCAACACCATCCCCCGAACTCAACACACCCGCATTTTTCAATTTCGATTTAATAGTCATGTGCATGTCCCTTCACCACATAGAGGGCCCGGGCAACATGATCCTGCAGCTCTCCAAGAGACTCAGACCGGGAGGAATCTTGCTTATTGTTGACTGGGTTTCAGATTCGGAGAGTAAAGGTCAGCAAGGTGGGAATTCAACAATGGACTTTTCAAGACTTAGTGTTGCTAGGATGGGATTTGAAGAGAGTGAGGTTAAGAGCGCGTATGAAAAAGCTGGGCTAGAGGATTGGTTGTGGAAATGGACTGCGACGCCATCGCAGGTTCCTAGAGAAATTGGAAGCAAGAGACAATTGTTCTTTGCTCGGGGAAGGAAGTCAAGCAGGTGAGTCAATACATCTTGAGACAATCTTTATAACCATATATTGATGCCGTGAATATTGACAGATCTTCTGTGTCCTGAATCATGGATCATATTGTCTTGAGCCGCCTGCGTTTACATATTACTATAATCAGCCCAAGCCTCTGAAGTCGATTCAGTCTGATTAATTAAAGGTTACATTAGCCGTGATGGAAGATTTTGTAGGTGTACGAATGTCGATCTGATCCTCGTTTCACCAATAGGTTAGAAAGGAACTCCGTGAACAATCAACGAGCTAACGTTGCGCGATGTACCATGAGCCACAAACACAGATATGCATAGATATCGATTAGTATATATAGAGCTCGTGACCACAACGGAGAGAAAAATCAGATTTACTCCCATCAAAACAATATACAGAAAGTGACGACAACACAGCACAAATTAAATCTAAAGACATCGGATCTAGTCCCGGAAAAACTCAAGCTCTCAAAGCCACAATGCACAAGCTTCACTCTATATATAACAGTCTAGGGGATGTCTATGCAGCATCCGAAATCATTGCCTCTCGACCCAACCTTCTTCCTGCGCTTGCGAGACTACTAACCAAATACGCTCTGGAAAAGACGTATGATATTCGGCTTATCCACAAGCATTTCGACATCGATGAAGGTGAGCAAGTTGTCAGCTTTATCGGCAAAGACTCTACGTTATTAATTGTCTGTAAAAAAAATATGAACTACATATCGACAAACTTTCAACTGAAGGGGTCATCCCTATATCTGGCGGCTTCATCATACCTAGCGACTTTCTCATCAAAGACGGAGCTGCTATTCCGTATGAATTTACGTATACCGCCAGCGATGAAACCCACAGCCTAGTTTCCAAGTTCCTGAATGAGTGGTGTAAAGTCCTGCATGAGGAGGGCGTCGATGGTCTTCTTGGGTTGAGTCTGCGAGATGATAAGGTTCCAGTGAATGCCCATGAAATCTCCAACTCTGAGACAAGGGTCAATAGATTGATCTTTGGAAAAGCTGGTATGGAGCATATGTCTATGCTTTCAACTACTTGGCGAGTTGATGAGGTTGATGGTGTTGTAGAGGCTAAGCAGTGTCATTTTTGCAGCGCAATTCGAAGGCACGGGAATAAATGCTCGCAAACGTAGATAGAGTCGTTCTAGTAAGTTTTTATTGGATTGATGATTTTTGTTTTCGGATAGATCTTGAGTCACTGTCGATAGAGGAACCTCAAGATAAGAATTTCCTTTCGGATGCTCACTTTTCCATATTTCATATCGAAAGCTGCAGAATAACCCAGAGGTGAAAGGATCATACTCTATAATTTGCATGACATGCATGACATGGCTAGGTAGCGGTGAGTTTTGGCATCTATAGTAGCAGTGATTTGAATTTCGATATTAAGGTTGCCAACCTGGGAGAATTGTATTATTTACCTCCCCGTTCTCTAGAGTGATGAATGAATTCTTACATCAAGATTAATACATCGAGCCTGTAAGTTATGCACGTAACACAAATAGACAAAGCATCACGTGATGCACACAGAAACTGGCTCTCCCTTGTCATGGCAAAATTCTCCACTGCCTCCCACGCTAGACTTTCCCTGTTGGCTTCTCCACCAAAACATCTTCAGCAAAATTTCTCCACCATTCAACCCAATCGCCTCTAGCGCCGAGTCCACAGCGGAATGCGATAGCGAGCATCATTCTTGTCGTGTAAGTTGATCTTTTTGCGAAAGCAAATATCCTGTCTGGTGATGATACTGTTCTTGCCCTCCTCTGTACTCAGCTTTGAGCTTGAAGATACTAACACCCGGAACCTGTACTCTTTTTGTTCCACCTGAAGACATTTCTTTCATTCGCGAGCGTAAATACACCGCGGAAATAACCCGTGCTAACATTCAAGTACTCTAGATTTGCCCGTTCTCCGGTCGGTAACCAATCACGCACCATTCGACTGCGAAGAACAAGACACGACGTCCAGATGGCATTGGCTCGAAATCATGGCGCTCAAATAACACCAACGGGCGCTGTGGAAGGTTGAACAGTTTCTTCCGCGCCTAAAGGTGAGTCCTGGTGAATGATTTAGGGACCTTCCCACCTCGAGGAGCTAGCCTTCAGAGTTTTTTTTCGCAGCAAAGTGTTTGGATCAAATAGCCGATAATCATTTCGACAAGGTCGGAAGAATTTGAGGCTGTGCTTACTTGGCGAATATGGAGTCAAACTGCTTTCGCTTTTTCGGTAGGGAAAGGCTTGCTAGGATCAGGCTGAATTGCTTAATATGACAAAAATGCCTTGAAGCATCCTGGTTGTGTTACACCCACTGCACCAGAGATCTAGCGGGGCCTTCAGGTACCCCAAGCCACTCCCTGTTGCGATTCTTATTCGACCTCTAAATCAGACCATGTTGTCCAAGGATCGAATAAGCAAAGGATCAACTAGGGCGACCACTGCTGACAGGCAACAGCCCGATTCTGCAACATTAATTGCCAACGCCACGTATTGAAATGGCGTAGACTGGCTATAAACTGGAGCCTTGGACAATCCCCTTTTTATCTCTACCTTATTCCTTCAAACACGATCGCCCGCTCCACGTTTATTTGCAGCCACCACCTAGTTCCAGCCAGGTAAAACTCCGCAATCATTTCATATCACTAGCTAAAACTTCTCAAAAGTCACCATGAAGATTCATACCCTTATCGCTGCAGCCATGACCGCCATGGTCATTGCCGACCAATGGCCAGGTGCCGAAAAGCTATGCGGTCGTCTTGGACCTATGACATGGGACCCCAATGACCTTCCTGAGGGTGTCCGTGTCGACCAGATTCGCATGTGCGCAGACCATCCTATGGGAGCTGGCAACTACTGGGGATGGGGTGAATATCTACCCAGCTGGGTTCCTCGTAACCCTCTTGCCGATCTTTTGTGAAGGGCCTTGTGCTATAAGAATGGGCGATTTGATATTATATGTTCATCTTTGATTCGAAAAGGTTTCTAGCGCTTGTCTACATAGCAAGTTATAACAAGAATCCAATCATCAGTGAAGGCTTTCAGCACAATGCGAGATGCACCATTCGGTCTGATATCACGGCTGAATGTTATTTTATAACGTTACACCTTTTCGGGGCTTGCAGAGTGGCATTTGTGCCCTAAATTCCAAGTGAATACCGTTAACATCGAAGTATCGCGCCTCTTTAGTAGCAAAAGATCCAACGACAAGTTAATTGTGGTCAGCCAATTAGTATCCAGTCGTCAACCTCCTACGAACAGCATCTCCAAGTGTCTCCAGGTCTTCGTCCTTCAGTCCAATGCTCTCATTATCAGTCCTTTCATACAGAGTCCCACCTTCGGACCAAATTCTTCGGAGTGTGTATAAAGTAGCAGCGGGGTTTCCTTCAGCCCATCCCTTTTTCTCTGCATCCCGCAACTCATCAAGCGTATAGTTTGAAACAGTCCATGGCTCGCCTCCGGTTTGCTTCTCAAGCTCTTTCAGAATCTGCTGTGATGTTACAACAAAAGATTGAACTTTCAGCGCTTTGTTAAATGACTCGGAGGGACGATGAAGGGCCGCTACTACAGCTTTTCCAACACTGCAAAATGTCAGTTGTGTTTGGTTAAAAGATGACGCGTACAACTTACTCCGGCATTGTTGTAAATCCAATCTTGCCTTCTCCATTATCAATCAAAACGGCCTTTTTGTTTTGATAATCAAAACCCCCAGCCTCAGGGATTCCAGGCGTGAAACTAAAATACATATCAATGTACGGTCCCGTAACCACGAAAGTATACTTGAGACCATTCGCGTTCTCCCGAATATACTTGCGCACTTTGAGTTTAAGCTGATGCGGTTTTTCATCAGCGCTTTCAGGGCCGTACTCGACATCCGTGCCGTATTCAGAAGGGAAGAACCATTTCACAGAACCTGATTCTGCTGCGATTTTGAAGAGTCTGATTTGCGTTTCGATGACGTTTCTTCCCACGGCACTCACGACGGTGTCGATGCCTTGATACGCTTTCTTGACGTCTTCTTCATTGTTTACATCGCCCGTGATGATGTTTACACCCTTTGATTTGAGCTCTTGTATAAAGTCCTGTTTCTTGGCGAGTGTTTCTTCGGAAGTGAAGATGGTGACATTGTCGAATGCGGGTTGGGCATTGGCTATTGCCCTGGTGATGTACCGGCCGATGTTGCCTGTTGCGCCAAAGATGAGAATACTTTTAGGTTGGAAGTCTGCCATTTTGAGTGTGTTGCGATGGTGATTGGGGTAAGTTTCTGTGGCTGCCACGAGGTTTATACGTGGTAGAGAAAGATTGATTTATAATTTGTAGTTGGAAAGGCGTCGGTTGTCAGAGCCAAGGCGGGGTCGTCGTAGTCTAAAAGCGCGATGATCAGCCGCATTGAGTGGATGCGATTGGTAGATGATTGAACCTACGATAGTTTATCGACGTTGGTTACCAAAGTCTGTTCATTAATTATGAAAGACTATTGAAAATGTGCCTTTATCCTTTTAGCTCTAGGTTGATTTTATGTAAGATATGCTTTTGAGCTACCTTCATGGCATGAAGAGGCTAAAAGCCATGCCTTGGTGTCCTCTCTACAGTGCTCTGGCTTGTTCAGATTCTAACAGTATGATTTGAGTAGGTCAAGAACTGTCTTTTACTGGACCTTCTTAGTCGTATTATTGAGGCAGGCAGATAAACAATAGATGGATACACTAAAAGAGGCTTACAGAAATATCTACCGTAGTCAGCAAATTCCCTTGAACCGACCTAAAGGCTGTATTACTATCCTAACTATTAGATAGTGAGGGACCTTTAGTGTCCTTCTATGCTAGCCATAATCACAAGGAGTGGGCTCTTTCAGTGTGAATAAAGATTATGTATCAACCTTTGATGAAAACCTTTGTACGCGCATGATCATCTTCATGATAACGATGCTTACCTAGACAACACTTCAAAGTGAAACTCAACTCTTTGATTGCCCTTATCTTGCCTATACTTGCCTTCTCAGGTAGCTATAGAGACGGAAAGAATTCCCCAGTATACTTACCTTCTCACTTGACTATAAAGGCGGGAAGAATTTCCCAGTGACGACTCTTCCAAGCTCCTCACGGCATAGGTATCTTACACTCAATTCAACAGCAGCAATGCCTTCAAATTCTCGTCGCATACAAATGGCCTGCTTCCGCCGCAGCGCCCTCTACAAAGACATAGCCCAAGCCCTGCACAACCTTCTAGCCAAGCACAGAGAGGGCCTCGCACCGCAACACGAATCACCACTACAACGCTACCACATCGTTGATGTATCCTCGGCCGAACCTGTCCTCGGCCGAAGCATGAACTTTGTCAACTGCGACCAAGATCACGAATACGGCTTCGGATGCTGCCCCAAAGGCCTGATGTGCTTCGATCCAAACTACAGCGCCGAGAGGTATCTCGACAAGTTCTTTTCAAATTCGAGAGTCTTCCGCGAATATAATGAGCGCGGCGATCAGATTGACAAGAAACTCTTCACCCCGTACAAAGACTGCGTACCCTCTCAGCACTCTCAGGCATTCTTCGACGCGGTTAGCAACCTGTTTAACGACTTGTACGATCCGGAAGAATGGCACCCGGCAGTTCATGGGGTTTTGATAGATTGGACAGGCGTGGCTTACAATGTCTTTGAGTCTGCGTTCCTCAAAGAGATCTTGACTGCAAGGGCGAAGAGGAACATGCGAGATTTCTTTAGTAGATATGCGGATTCGGATTCGGATTAGATGGAGAAAGGCATCTACTTGACTTTATTTTCAGTACCCCAAGCATTGGGCTCAATTTTGGGCTACCCATTAGCGAATAAGCAATCAGTCTTTGAGTTTGTTCATCATTTTATTCCTCATCAAGCCATATTGGTTTTGCAAGTATGTTATCCTAGATTTCTATCATCTTCAAACCCCAACATCCGCTATCCTGAACGCCTTACAATGAATGTCCCTCCACCCGCAAAACAGTCTGCAAATGCTTAAACGACAACTTCTCCTCCTTATGGCAAGCCAACAGATTCGCCGTCTTCAACACATTCTTAATCTGGCGACCGTTCAAGTCCAGCGCAGCAAGAGCCTTGACTTCATCGTCCGTGATGACATGCGCCGAGTCGCCTTCCATGGTAGCATGTATACCGATCGCACGGCTAAGAAATCCTCTCCAGATGGACTCACGCGCTGTGGCGTCGAGGGAAGGATACTCAAGCGTCATGTGAATTCGGCTCTGGAAGGCTTGGTCCATGTCCTTGACACGGTTGGTTGTAAGGAAGAGGATTCCCTCGTAGTATTCCAGCGTGCGAAGGAAGATGGACACGATGCGGTTGCGCTCGATGTCATGTGCCGATCGAGCCTCGAGGAAGACATCGCATTCGTCGAGAAGTAGCACGGCGTTCCAGTTGGCTACCATTTCGAGAATGCGATTAAGGTTCTCTTCGATATTGTACGCATCGCTGCCGAGATCACCTGCGCTCATGATATACAGAGGTACTCTCATCTCCTCAGCAACCGACTCGGCAGTTAAAGTTTTACCAATACCAGGACCGCCTGACAAGAGCATGATGATACCCTTGCCCTTGCCCGAGATGATATCGTCAAACACGTTCTTGAACTTGACCTGGCTTTGCGCAAAGGCGAGGATCAGCTCCTTGTGGTCCTGCGAGAGAACGAGTGAATCGAAGGCCTTGTCATTGAACTTGACATCTGTCACATCGTCGACAAAGAACTCCATCCATAGCTTGTTCTTGAGGGCGTAACCTCGAACGACAGGGCCGGTCATCATGAGCTGCTCCTCTGTCAAAGTCATACGGGAATTGTGGTCAACAGCAGACTTTCCCTCATCCGAGGCGTCATCATTGCCTTCATCATCTACAGCCTCTTCATCACTCCAGAGGTAGTTCATGTAGACCAGATTTTCGGGATGGTTATTCTCCCAGTTACGTCCATCAATCACAATGCGTGAGTTGACTTTCTCATGGCGAGTTTTGGTAGAGGTTGGATGCCAGATTGCAGTGCCGCTGTAGGCCTTGTAGTGATAACCCGCAAGGCTCTCGAACTTGCGACCGCGCTGGAGGAGGAATTCCTTGGCGGCTTCAGGCTTGGAGTGATATTCGAGAGGGTAGCAGGACAGATTGGCGAATGGGACTGTGCCGGTGAAATCTCTGATCTGCATGGTCACATCCGCCCAGCCCATGCTCTGTCCGTCCCAGTCGATGTTTTTGCAGTTCAAGCTGTACACCATGCCGCATTGGGTCTTCATGTAGTCTCCTGAGTCAAAGCGAGCAGCAACGGGCTTTCCCTTGGAAGTGCCCCATACGGTACAGCCAGGAGAGAAGAGAGCCCAGGCATGCTCGAATGAGACAGCACGGTTCTTGAAGTAATCCTCGCGGAGCTGGATGATCTCACCCAGCTCCTTTTCTAGAATCCCGTGCAACAGCGCAATATGCTCCCGAGTAGCATCATCCCAGCTAGCATCATCCCTGGCCGCAGTGAACTGCCCCCAGCGATGCACAAAGCAGTGGAAAGGAGCCGAGAACTTGAGACGCGTGACATCGGTGATGATGCCAGGGTAGTCATCAAAGACCTTTCCAAGCACACGCTTGAGGTAGGGGGACTGAACGACGATGCTGTCGATTACAAGAGGTTTGTTGGAGTCTGCTTGCTTGGGCTTGACCTTGCGAATGATGACTGCATATTTTTGGGTTTCTTCGTTCTCTGCTGCTTCTTCGAGGTCATCGGGGTACTTGTCTGTCCATGAGCGGGCACCTTCCTTGTCGAATTTGGCGTAAAGGTCTTTGCTTTCTGTGACGAGGCCAACCATGATCTTTTCCTTCTTTTCCTCATCGGATTCTGTGTTTGCCTCTTCAGTCTTGGAGTCTTGTGTTTTGGTCTCTTCAGTCTTTGTCTCAGATGTTGTTTCCTCCTTTTGAGGCTCAGTGTCTGCGGGAGTCACAACAACAGCGGACTCATCACCGCTGCTCTTGCTTGAATCCATTGTGTCGACGGGCATAGTGTTCCGAGTCGCAGTGTCTTGTGAAGACTAAGGAGGAGGGTTTGTGGTAAATTAGGGGGAAGATGAAATAAAGATTAGATAGTGAGTCACAGTGTCTTGTAAAGACCAAGGGAGGAGGTGATGAAATAAAGGTCAGAGGGTGAGATGATGATGATTCTTCACTTTGATGAGGTCTTGGTCACTCATATATACTCTCCTGTTCACGACAAAAAGAAGGCTCCACACTGTAGGCTGCAAGCTGACGGCCTGTTACTCACACGGCATTTCTAGATCCACATTAAAGATCAAAGTCAGCGTAGATATACTACACATCACGATGAAATAATTCATCTTTCATTCTGATAGGTTGAATTGATCCTTCGGCGACCAAATGAAGTAATCGTGCTGACTGTCGACTGTCCAGGCAGCCCGTTGAGGGGCCTAACTTAGATCTAGGCGGGGTACGGCAGGCAGGGGTTTATAGGGCTTAGGCAGGGCTTACTCTCGAATACAGGCATTGAGCATGACCTAGCCTCAGCACTGCCTCAGCATTGGCTCGGTGAGAAGAGGCCTCAAAATGTAGTAATTATTGCCGTACGTATTAGTGCTGACAATGGAGCATCGGCATCTGTTTGCAGGAATATGAACCTGGACTTGCCACGGCCGAAGAGTCATCGGGAAGCTTTTGTTCCACAATAATACTAAAGATCTTCAATAATTAGTATTTTTCTATAGGACTTTTCTTTAACTATTCACAGATAGGTTGAAATGTAAACCACAATCATGGTACTATCGTGAATCATGTACAACAGGCAGCTACAGGTTCCCGCCAACCAAGATCCTTTCTGCAGCCTCTTTCACAGCTTGCTGCGCCAATAGAAACAAACTTGGTCCAACACTAATCCTAGCAACACCAATCTTGGCCAAGTCCTTAGTCGACAACGCATCTTCTGTCTTGTGCGCCAACTTGACTGCGACTCTCCCATCAAGCTCCTTGACCAAAGTCTCAACCCAGGCAGTCCTCAGCCCTCGTCCCGAGCCGCCCCAGTAAAAGACGGTTGTGGCTCCCGCTTCGAGATATGCCTTGCCACGTTTGATGGCCTCGTGCATGACTTCTGCCTCTGAGAGGCCTTGGTCCAAATGGAACATGTCGCAGCGGGCATTGATGACAAAGTCTGGGCAGCCTGCTTCGGCTGCGGTGCTGAGAACTGTCTTGAGACGATCGCATTGTTCATCAATGGAATAGAATGTATTGTTTTCTGGTCTGACGTCTTCGATGTTTGCGCCTGTGACACCCGCCTCAACAGCTCTCTCGATGACAGATACAAGCTGTGAACCATAGCCATCTTGCAAGTCGGCTGATAGCGGGATGCCAGCTGCCTTGGCGAGCGGGCCAATCTTGGCAATCACCTCGAGGTTCTGCTCTAGGGTGAGCTCTTCATCTTGGACACCGTATGTAGCAGCAACGGCCCAAGACGCTGTCGCAAGTGCTTTGACAGGTTTGGAGTTTTCTGTATTGAGAGATGTGACTGTATTGAATGAAGATACATCCCATACATTAGGGAAAATGACGGGTGTGGAAGGCGTGTGAAGAGCCTTGAGCTGCTGGGCGAGATCGTTGGACATGGTAATTGTTCAAATCCAACTTGAGATTGTATGATCAAATAATCTTCATCAATTGTGCATCCATATGACTATTTATAAGAAATTATAGTAGAGTCATACTTGACTTGCGTCCACATGTCAATACTAAGTGTTGCTCTCAATGTGAAGGGCGCGCGGGGCTGAACGATACAGGAAGGCCGACGGAGAGTAAGACAAATGGTGAAATGCCATTTGCCAACCAACAAGCCACAACTTGTAAGCACAAACCATAGTGTACTGTACTAGGTATGTTGATGGCGATGACAGCTGTAATATAAAAACACCGTACTCTCACGATACCCTCACTTTTCTACTCGGCAGTCACCAAGTGACCCATTGAATCTATCACAAAATGATCGACAAGGGTAGCTTGCTCTCAGCTTCCCACTTGGGACTCGCCGGTGGAGTTGCATCGACTTGTCACTCGATGCCAAAATAGCGCTCAAGACCACAGCTTTTCGTGAATCGTGCCATCTGCATTTGACCACAGATAATTCTCAGTATACCCTCTCACTGGTAAATACGAATTTGTACTGCTAAAAATGCCTCTTCAACTACGACCAGCTGTCCCAGAGGACATCCCAGGCATGTGCAAGGCTTACTACTCAGCCTTTGGTGACACCATCATCGGAAGCCGAGTCTTCAACGCAGACAAACAAGCTTCTGATCAATTCTTCCTCAAGAGCTTCGCAGAGGACATGGTCAATCCTAACTGCAAAGTCCTCGTCGTCACCCACAAGACATCCCCAGAGTCAAAAGACGAGCAAGTAGTCGCCCTGACAAAGTGGAATCTCCCCGGCGCGCCGATCCAAGATGTCCCGCCAGCCGAGGCATGGCCCGCCGCTGGAGAATTGGCGGTTGAGTTCTTTGGCACCATGACAGAAGCGCACCGCAGATTCATGGGTGACAAGCCTCACTACCACCTCGAAGTTATTTGTGTTCACGAGGACTGGCAGGGCAAGGGAGCAGCAAGTTTGCTTCTGCGCTGGGGCACTGAGCGTGCGGACGCAGAGGGCCTGCCGTGCTTTCTCGAGGCTACACAAAAAGGAATGCCTATATACGAAAAATACGGATTCCAGAAGAAGGGCGAGGATGTGTTTGAGTGGTCGTTTGGAACGTCGGTGGAGACATACATGGAGCGTGATGCAGAGGTAGAGAAACGGACCATGACGCGGCCCAAATCCAAGGAATTGGCGTGAAAATGAGGGAGGGACTGTTGATCACTGCGGTGTTTTACATAGCTTTTGTGTCACTGATACCCTACGTAGGTATCTATCCACATATTGAAACATCTGGGTACTCTAGACTAGTCTATCAAACACTAAGAACTCTACATCTTCAAAACACTACAACTACAACCACACAATGCGAACATGATACATACACAATGTGTACCTGCGAATGGATCCATTTTGTCTGCGGCCACGAAGAGAAGCGCCGCTACATCGCCTGCACGACGCTCTCCGAAATAAAAAACAGCTCCGAATGTCCCTGCGGAAGCATCAACTTTACAGTCACCCGCTCACCAAGACGCTGCGGAAAGGCCGGATGCACATATATTGAATGTATGGTCAAAGGATGGGCGTGCTGCAGGTGCAAGAAGGGACCTAATGAGGGACATGTGTGCAAGCAGGATGTAAAGCCATGGCGATGGGATCATTCCCAGTGTGGGCATGACTTTTGCAAGGATTGCAGACCTTGGAGAGATGACGAGAGGAAGAAAAGTAGTGATGGACAAAGGTATACTCATGAAGGACTTGTTAGGAAAGAGTCTAGGAAGAGGATTCGGAGGAGTTTGGACATGATTACCAGAAGAACTGAAAAGGTTTAACGAGTTATGGGGGTTATTTTCACGACTACATTCTGAACAAAACGAACACATAAACTGATGACATCTTCCACTCGCAATTGTCAATATACGGAGGTTCGAGTCGACTCGGCCGAGAACCCGCTAAATGTGAAGATGAACCTGACGATCATTTTCGTTGTGGATTGCATATAACGACGTCAACGCTCGTCAATCCGAGAATAGAAATGCCAAGGAACGAAATAGAATAC
Organism: Fusarium aywerte; assembly: GCA_013186375.1. NCBI lineage: Eukaryota > Fungi > Ascomycota > Sordariomycetes > Hypocreales > Nectriaceae > Fusarium > Fusarium aywerte. The sequence continues at coordinate 260,275 of JABCQV010000046.1, forward strand.
CGGAATCCCCGGAGCTTTTTTTTCTCCAAGCCTCGGCTGATGAGGTCAGCATGAAATAGTCTATTCTTCGTGGCGTTTTGTCTGTGGCTTTTCTGGTTATCATGACGTCGTGACGATCAATTCTTTTTTTTTTCTCTACTACGTACTACGGACAATTACCTGGTAGTTGGGTTCCTATTCGCAACAAGGTAACTGTGCACAAGACAAAGCTTGATGTTCGGTCACGGAATGGGAATAGACTACAATAACCAAGACCTTTGTCGCGTGACTTACCCCTTTCATTTTTTCTCTCTTAATGATGCTGACGATGTGATTATTCCATCTTCTTCTTCTTTTTTTCTTTGTCTTGATATTTTTATTTTAATTGCTTTTTACCCCCTGGCTTTCTCTCAACTCTGAATTACCCTGTCGGTTTTTGCATGTGAAAAGGGTAAAATTGTCTTAGCGTCAGTGTAAACGTCACCAGAATTTCCAGAACAATCAATCAATCAATCAAAACCAAAAGACAGAACAAACAAGAATCACTGGAGACAGCCACAATTAGAATCTTTTGCCCAGACAATCCCCGTCGGACATTTGTGTCAAATTTACTTGCACCCATAAGCGACACCTTGTTATACCCTTGTCACTGAATCCTGTTGTTCATACTTTTCTTTCGACTGCGACTCCTTTCCTGCGACAGTATACTCTCTTCGTATCTGCGCATTGTCGCACCCACTCTTCACCATGAGCGCCCCCAAAATGTCCTACCTCTCGCGCCTAAGTCCTATCCCATCGTTCCCCGAATACACGGGTCCTTACAAGGTCGGCACCGTCGATGTCGAGATTCCTGTTTCCGAAATTGAAGCCCCAAGCGCTGCCCCCGAGGGTTCCGACAAGATCCATACCGTTCAGTATCGCATGTTTTACCCAGCTGTTCCTGAATCGAATGAGAAGCGCATTAGCTGGCTGCCGAACCCCCAGCGCCAACATTTGGTCGCCTACACTAAGTTCTTGGGTATTGGTCCCATGCTGGCCGAGTTTCTCTCGTAAGTACTTGCTTTGCCTACCTGGCCATGGGCTTGCGCTGACGTATGTATGGTACAGTTTTCTCCCGCGACACCTTCACTATACCACGATTCCTGCTCACAAGAATGCGAAACTCCTCGGATCATCGACCGAGAACAAGCGATGGCCTACAATGATCTTCTCCCACGGCCTAGGAGGGTGTCGAAACTCCTACTCCTACGTTGCAGGCGCTCTGGCCTCTCACGGCATCGTCGTCATTTGCCCTGAGCACCGTGATGGCAGCGCTGTCGCCAGTTTCATCCGCGTGCCTGAGGAACAAAACGGGACAATCACATCAAACAGCCGAATCCAGGTTCACTATGAGAAGATCTCGCACGATGTCAGCCCCGAAGTCTACCACGCTCGCGAAGCCCAACTCCGAATTCGTTGCTGGGAGCTTGGCCTTATCCACCAAGCTATGCTGGCTGTTGACCGCGGTAACACGCTGACGAACCTCAACCGTTCGACGCCCAGCCTTGATCAATTTACTGGCCAATGCAACGTTCACGAGCCTGGCAGCATTATCCTTGCCGGACACAGTTTTGGTGCAGCCACTATCACACAATTCCTTAAGAGCACCTACTACGCTGGCGTTCCCGAAGTCGCGGCTATCGAAAAGCCCATCTTTGTACCCGCTGAAGGCAGCGAAATTAGAGAGCAAATTACCGAGAAGACCCTTACAATGCTGCTCGATATGTGGTGTATGCCCTTGATGGCTCCCAACTCAAAGCCTCTGTTCGAGCTTCCCCTGCCCGCCTATGCCGACAAGGCTACTGCTCCTGGCGGCAAGGCCATCTTGGCAGTTGAATCGGAACACTTCTTCAAGTGGAGGGACCACCTCAACCTCAAGGCCCGCATCCTGAGCCCTGATCCCACCGTCAAGGTCGTGGCTCCTCAACTCTTTGAGCGGCCTAGCGGAATCAAGATGTCGGAGCCAAACTTCTTCTACGTCATCAACTCTGCCCACCTGAACCAATCCGATTTTGGAATCTTATTCCCATGGTTGACCCAGAAGATCTTCAAGGCAGAGCAGCCAGAACGAGCACTCCGTCTGAACCTCCGTGCACAACTTCAAATGCTGCGCGAAAACAATGTTCCTGTCGGTCGTACTTTCGTCGGAGACCTGACTGATGGAACATCTTTCGATAAGCTCGAAAATTTCAACCAAGAAAAGGGTGATTCATGCAAGGACGGTATCAACGATGATCAAGCCATTTTCGACACGAGCGGCAATAACCCTGTTGAGTTCTGGCGATGGATTGACATCATTGGCCTTGGTGACTCTGGCGGCAAGAAGACAACTGAGAAGAAGGTCGAAGAGGGCGAGGAGGATATGAAGGGCGAACTTGACCCAAGTGATGAAGTGCCTGGAGCACCACCCTCTATCACCGGAGCTGCGACCGCTACCGCAGCATAAAGAATGAACGAAAATTGGATTACGAGCGATTGATCTTTGGGAAGGACGACTGTTTCGAGATACCTCTTTTGGCGCAAGGATAAGCAAATTTGTTTGAGCAACTTCTTCTTTGAGAATCCCACCGATAGACCTCCTTTGTACATATACGAATAGAACCTGATTCTAGTTATTCTTCCTTTGCATATCCCATCTCGATCACGATTGTTGACCCCTCATTCTGCCATATCCCTCCCGTCCCGCCAAACACACATCGTGAAGACACAGGCTTCCACATGTGTCCTGTAATTTCCTCCAGTGACACACTAACATCCCCTCTCGGGGCGCACGCAACGGTTCTACATGACCCTTCTGTGACAGAACGGCATTGACCGCCGGGAATGCTGATGTGTCGCTCTTCGTCGACGAGGTTGAACCATCCTGCTATGGCAGCAGGACAAGCGACTCTATCCGGACCGGGTTTCTGTTCTTCGTTAGCTGCAGGAATATGTCTTAGACTGAAGGGAGGTCTTGCAGTAGTGCAGGCAAGTGTCTCGGGTGTGTTTTCAGCAGGGGCTTTTATGTATTTGAATGGGTCGATGCCTGTTTCGTCGGCGAGGGAGAACCATGGAAATCGGTTCACGGTAGCGTTTGGTTTGGCTTTGTGGTTTTTGGCGCTTTCTTTCGCAAGGCATAGAGATGCGATGCTGATGAGAGCTGTTGTTAGAAGCATTGTTGGGACCGAAGCGATGGTGTCTTGGATAATATCAGTAGTAGAGGTCAGAGTGATCTCGTATGTTTAGTGCTTCCTTACACGATGGCCTTCTGTGATTGATTTTGGTGAGATCAATAGGTCATTCGTGAATAAAGGCACCAAACATAACCCTGATGGAAAAGCTTCAATTGAAGGTCGCTCATACGATACATATAGGCTCAATTTCTTATAACAATGGGCAGGCTCAAGGCAGCTTTTATTGTCACGTTCTCGTCGCTGAGGAAACACAAAGAAAGTCAATCCGTTCGCTTATCCTTCGCCAGATGAAGCATGGCAAACGTAGCACTTGGTGTCATGATGAGTTTGGGTTCCGGATGCGGACGTAGGACAAAGATGGGTGGGGGGGATCCTGCGTACTAGACTAGGTTAACTTAGACGTGACAGCCCCTACATAGTACCTACTCCAGTAGTTAGCTCAGTTATTTCTGCAGTCTAACACTCTGGTCTTGGTCTACTGAAGATAAAAGTTAACCCAAAGCCATTCTTTGAAGTGGTAGTGCCTAACTTTGGCGTGTAATCATAATTGGGCCAGTGACCAGTTCCATAATTCAGGATACACTGATGCTGATGTTAACCGCCTTCTCATTTCAACTGTAGCTCCTAACAATTTTAACGCGGACGGTTATATCACTGCTGCTGAAAATACTAGGGAGTCGGTAAGAAAGATTGAGAAGCGGTGATTGGGCAAGATGTTAGGGAGAGTATGTTGGTGACAACGCGTTTGATCCGAGACAAGATGGCTGTGTTATTTTGTATATTCAATTTGAATAAAGCCAGTGATTTATCAAGTGACTGATAAAAGGTGGGTATTCCAAAGTCTCTCACAGTCGAATTACTCCGATTGAGCAATAGAGATTTGAGATGGTTATCAGCCAAAATCAAATAGGTGTTCTCAATAGGGAACCAATTATACAGGCGGTTGAGCATTACAGGAGTATTCGTCTAGATATCCGATTTATGATCTAAGTCTTATCTCTGAACTCCTTGATAGAACAAAGACAATGTCCCAAGGTCCAGTTACTCCTCAGTCTTACCCTTCGCCCACAGTCCCTTAAACGTGATACATCTTGGCTCAAGAAGAAGAGTATTCGTTACCTCCAAGGCCTTGGCCGGCTTCCTATCAGAATCAGGCCTCACGCCGCCACCAAAAACACCAATCTTGGGAATCTGTTCCCATCCCGGTCCATTCTCAGGATCCCTGATAAACCTTCCCCAAGCCTTTTGCATCTGCCTGCTCAACTCGCCCTGGAAAGCCGTAGCTCCCTGCTCAGGATACGTACCAAAGAGAGTTTGAATTTCAGACGAGTGGTAAGCACCACTACCTTTGAAAATCTCTGTGTTTGCAAAGCTCGCGTTGTATATGAATCGCCATGTCTTGATACCCGTCTTGGCAAAGTCCTCTGAGACGTAGCGGATGGGACATTGCATAGCGAGTTCGGTGGCGACCCTGACGACCTGATCGAATTCGTTGTGGATACCTGGGGATCCGATGGGGTAGAAGACTTTGAGCAGCGAGACTTGAGCGGTGGTGATGTCTGGCATCCAAGCACGAAGGGCATCTTTCAGCGTGATGTTCATGAAATCTTCCATTCGTGCTTCATCGGCAGTCGAACCCAACATGACAGGAACACGAGCCATTATCTTGTTGTTGTCGTTGGACTTGAGTCGAACATCGCGTGGGAAGTTTGCAAGAGTCGTTCCGTTGTCACTGATGGGTTGAAAATCAAGGGCAGCCCGTTCAATGATATCCTTGAGCTTCGTAGCAGGGACTTGACGCATGCACTCGACCACCTTATCGAAATCGCCCTCGTCACAGTTCACGGATTTGGTGGCTTTATCCCAAGAACCAGCTGGCGTGACGTTGGTACTGGCAGTGCCAGACGTCAGGATAGCTGCACGGAAAGGAAGAGGGTCAGGAGGAGCGGTGATGAGATCGTCAACACTTGCTGCGCCTGCACTTTCTCCAAAGATTGTGACTTTTTCGGGATCTCCTCCAAAGGCGGCGATGTTGTCTTGGACCCATTTCAAGGCTAGTCTTTGGTCGAGGAAGCTGATATGAAGTTAGCGATAGGTTAATAATTGCTTGATCAATACTTACCCAAGATTCCGTTCTCCCTCAAGCAAACCATAAGTATTAGGAAATCCAAAAATGTTGGTTCGGTAGTTGATGGTAACAACCACGATATCCTCATATCCCGCCATCTTGGATCCGTGGTAATAAGGCAACGACCCAGATCCATGACTGAAGCTACCCCCATGGATCCAAAACGCAACGGGTTTTGAACCAGCCTTTGCATCGGCGGGTGAATAGATGTTAAGATTCAAACAATCTTCATCAGTCCCCGCTGGAGGCCCAGGTGTAGCAAAGTTCTTGATGGATCGATTGCGCTTCTCTTCTGGGTAGTCGAATTTCATGAGGCAAGATGGCTTGTACTCAGAAGCATCGTAGGGAGTGTCCCATGGTTTGGCAGCCTTGGGGGGACTGAAACGAATGGGCTTTTGAGCGAAGGGGATGCCGAGGAACTGGTTGACAACGGTTTCAGAGTCCGGGATGGAAGTTGTAGTTCCAACCACCACGCCATTGTCAATGGTTGCACTTGGGTTATCGGATGTTTTCGAACGAGGAACGGCAAGTGATGTTCCCGCGAAAAGAACGGTTGTAAGAAGAGTGAGTGATACCATGATGGCTGCGGATGATATTGAGACAAAGATGAAAGAAAGACTGGATAAGAAGCTGTTTATATAGAAAACTTTCAATCATCAACAGCCATTGTACCCTGACACCTTACACTCTTTCCGCAGTGGAGAACCAAGACGTGCCATAGAACATGACACCAGGGACTGTGATCCTTAGTAACCATTTACTGGCCAATAACTGCCATCTTTCGTACCGTAGTCTATAGAGTTGGTAGGATATTTGAGATGATATTGGCCATACGCCTAGTAGGATTCATCTCGCGCCTTGGCTGATTCGCTTGACGTTAATACCCTGGTTTGGGTGTACAAGGGTAGCGCAACATGAGGCTCAAAGTGGTTTAGGGCAGGACTCAGCTTTTGGCTTGTAATATGGGGCAAGCTGAACAACCGTGGGGCTTATATATACGACGCCAAGGCATCTGTCTGATCATGAACAAAGATGTAGCAGGAATTTCCTTTTCCAATAATCCTGGGATCTGGTGCCTGAACATAGAAGCTAATAAATTGAGTCTGGAAAGATTCAGAGAACGTAGCTCTTGAGGTTAACCTGGACTCCAAGAGGTATATCAGAGGCTGTGAACATTGGGTGTGCACTTGTCCACAACGAAAGATTATTCGAGAAAGCAACTAAATCCAGCGTTAGTGATTCATTCATCTCTTTAGGCAATTCAATGGAATCGAGAGCAGGTCTCAAAGGCTAGCCACGTGACTTAAGCAACTATCATCGATACCTGCTCCAGTTTGCCGCAAAATAGAAAAACAAACGAAACATCATCAAACCTGCATCAGATGTGAAGGTCAACTTTCGACCACCATGGATTACAGTATCACTCGTCTTGAACAATCCGGATTATGTGAGTTGCGCCTTTGCGACGCGATCCAGGGTTTGGTCAAAGACCTTGCAGTTGCTGCAATGGACAATGAAAACATATTTGCACTATTGCAAGAACCAATCACCACTTTTTAGGGAAAGATTGATGATTTGGAGAATAGCATACGTCTTGAGGAATCGTCAAAGAAACGCGAAAGAATCACTACGAGAACAGAAATCGACGCGGCCGAAGTTGAGACCCCCGAGGAAGGCGAGTATTAAGAACAAGCCTAAACGCATCGTCGCTAACCTACTCAAAATACAGCCACCTCAACGTCCACAAAAGACCCGCAAAGTCTGTTCAGACAGGAAGCGAAGGTCAGAGAAACAAGTTCGGTTACTCAGCTACAGAAGCAGTGTAAAGCACTGCAAAAAGCTAAACGCCAGCTTCAGAAAGAGTGTAATGATGCTCAATATGCTGCTAGCAAACTACGCCGGGAGCTCGAAATGAAGAAGAGAGAGTTATCCAAGGAGAAGCTGGAGTCAGACAGAAAGGATCTCGAGATAGATCTTTTGAGGGACGACAATTTTAACACGCACTGGGAACTTGATCAACTTCAGAAGTCCCTCACGACCTGCAAGGAGACCACTGCTATGCAGTCATACCGTGAAACCGCCACTACAGTCCACCTGGAAGTGGCTAGTCGAACCTCCCAAAAGCGGAAGAGAGATGAATTCACAGCGAGGGACCTGGGGAGTCAAGAACGAGAGACTACTATCGAGGATACAGGAGTCTGGAATGAATGGGGCCGAAACAGTGAAGAACGAAAGACTACTATCGAGGATACAGGAATCTGGAATGAATGGGCCCAAACCAGCACATGCGAAGCGACTGTCTCTAGCCAAAGCGCGGCCTTGAACTCCGATGGGCCCAAAGAGCGCGAGAGCAACTCCCGTGAGGAGGACGAGAAAATGCCCGGCCGACGACTTCGTGTGCGCAAGCAAATTAACTACAACGTTAGAGCACCCGAGCACTGGAGAAGTGACCTCTATGACTGGGGTGAAATATGATCATCCCGATACCAAAGCTTCGCCTCCTTTTGCGGGATATTGGCGTGGGTGGGCACTTGAACCGAATCTGTGAGTTCTTCTAATCATGGTGAATAGGTGGATGGTATAGCTGACATAATACAGTAGGCTCTCGGATATTAGCGACTGTTTGCCACTTCAAGGTCGATATAGATAGACTATTATATCAGCTGACTACTACGTATTTCGGATTATGAGGCCATGCTAATTGGGCTGTTACATGGCAATGAAGATGGCTTTCTGGAAGTACCTTGTACATGATCAATCGATCAATCATACTGCACTTACCACCAATCTGAGAAAGGCCATCATAGGGGTCATTGCATCTACTGGATTGATGCCTCCAAGATGAACACGTCTCGAAACTGCTATCATCAAGCCCTGTATGCTGTCGCCATAAGACATCTTGGACTACTGCTATGCCATGATTCTTTGTTCCAGGCTCCAGCAATCCCCCCTGCACGACAACATAATCGAAAAGTTATTCATCTGAGTCACAAATCCCCTCTCATTACTTCTTTTCAGCTCTTACGTACCATTACACATCAGTGCTGTAATATGGGCAGATATTTATGCAATAAAGGCAGTCGATCGGTAAAAGGCTTGCATCAGTACTACGCATATGCTTCCAGCCAATAACATAGACCGAACTCATGTCTGTCTCATGGCCATAAACAACTACCTAGGTACCTTATGCTTCAGGCACCTTACTTTCTCCCAGAAGATGAGACTATGGATCGCACCTGCTCTGGCTCCTGGTCTCGTACCAAAGTGGTAACTAGGAAGGCAGCAATAGCTGATGACTTACATATGATGATTTGGGTATATTACCTAAGGTAGGTAGTAGGTATATTTCGGTTGCTACACCTTCGCCACCACCTTTGCAAAGTCCCTCCGCCAAATCTCAAAACGCCAACTTCATTCTTGAATATCACCATCAAACTAGCATCTTATTATAACCATCAGAGTCAATGTCGAATTCTTTCTGGGACGTCCGGGAACCTCTCTCACAATGGACCATATCTCCCTCGAGCGACACAGCTTTTCGATACGGCACGCCTGACAGTGGTCTACACTTGGGATGCAATATCGAGTTTCCTGGTTTCTACGCGCCCACAAATGAACGGCGCCGCTACATGTTTTACTTTTTCGCAAACCACTTGGGCAAACCTGGGAAACTCCCATTACCCGAATTATTCGATCATTGGAGACGGATTACCTTGGAG